>QOCX01000268.1:12398-30813 GCA_005959815.1 Sarcophaga bullata
GAAGAGAATAACGCTGTTGAAGCCCAAAGTCTTGAAGAAAACGCTGAAATTTTTACTCATCATCGTTCTCAACTCGTTAGCTGTTGTCCTTCGACAACTTCGTGTGTTTTTTATTAGAATTGGGGCATAAATTCAAGCTAACCTGCCATAGTTTGCTTTGTTTTACGCTGATTAGGTTTCTTTGAAGTCGCCGTTGCTTAGTAGGTAGTGAGTTGGTTTATTAGGGATGAGGCCGATGGTTCAAACTACAGCCTGGTCATCTCGCATAAAACGAAATATTAAAAAAATATTTCTTCGAAAACTTCCTTAACAAAATTGACCTGAAAAGTTTCTCAAAAATCTGTACGTTTGGAGCCGAATTAAAACTGTAGGTCCCATCACTCATGTATAATATTAAACACACACAACATGAGTGGTGCGAAAAACTGGATTATTATCCTGACTTCAAGGTTGTATTGACAACTTAAGTAAGAATTTTGTTTAGTTGAAGAGATAGGAATTCTGCTGAAATTGTCATACATGCCGCACAAGGCTTTACGAAAGGAAGTTTACATAGAATCCAACGCACCGAATTAAACTGTAGGTCCCATCACTCATGTATAATATTAAACACACACAACATGAGTGGTGCGAAAAACTGGATTATTATCCTGACTTCAAGGTTGTATTGACAACTTAAGTAAGAATTTGTTTAGTTGAAGAGATGGAAGGATTCTGCTGAAATTGTCATACATGCCGCACAAGGCTTTACGAAAGGAAGTTTACATAGAATCCAACGCATAATCCGCCCGACAACGATAAATACTTGGAGTTTGTATTCAAACACTCAGCAGCTGTCAAACCCGGTATAAAACGGAAAACTTTAAATAAATTGGTTCGCACACATTGACATAAGCCATCAGAAAAGATCACACGTTAACTTTGAAAAGAAATCCATAAGGTAATCATGGACCAAGGCCTTCAGCACATGCTTGAAGACGACAAATTCAGATCGAAATGTTCACACTTCAAGCGCAGACTGTAAAAATCTTGAAGTATCCTCTAAAACTATGTAGGCTCAACAATGCATCGTTGAAGGCATAAGGTCCTGTGGAGTAGTAGTTAAAGTGCCTGCATATATCCGAGGTATTCGGGTTTAAACTCCGAAATGGCGAAAATATGTTCGTCATGGTTTTCGAATTTAAAATAGGAAGCTATCAATGCCTTCAAAAGACTCAATTTCAGACCTGGCCATTAGATCAAAAACGACATCCCGAATTAAACTGTAGGTCCCATCACTCATGTATATATATTAAACACACACAACATGAGTTGTGCGAAAAACTGGATTAATTATCCTGACTTTCAAGGTTGTATTGACAACTTAAGTAAAGAATTTGTTTAGTTGAAGAGATAGGAAGGATTCTGCTGAAATTGTCATACATGCCGCACAAGGCTTTACGAAAGGAAGTTTACATAGAATCCAACGCATATATCCGCCCGACAACGATAAATACTTGGAGTTTGTATTCAAAACTCAGCAGCTGTCCAACCGGTATAAATCGGAAAACTTTAAATAATTGGTTCGCACACATTGACATAAGCCATCAGAAAAGATCACACGTTAACTTTGAAAAGAAATCCATAAGGTAATCATGGGACCAAGGCCTTCAGCACATGCTTGAAGACGACAAATTCAGATCGAAATGTTCACACTTCAAGCGCAGACTGTAAAAATCTTGAAGTATCCTAAAACTATGTATGCTCAACAATGCATCGTTGAAGGCATAAGGTCCTGTGGAGTAGTTAGTTAAAGTGCCTGCATATATCCGAGGTATTCGGGTTTAAACTCCGGAAATGGCGAAAATATGTTCGTCATGGTTTTCGAATTTTTAAAATAGGAAGCTATCAATGCCTTCAAAAGACTCAATTTCAGACCTGGCCATTAGATCAAAAACGAACATCATAGAAGGGTCAGCAGCACCAGCCCTTGAGGAAAGAGTAGGACTCCGCATGCTTATATAGGAATTTTTTCTAGACAAGGACAGATGGCGAAATTTCTACAGTAGCCCAATAACATGATTTCTTGGAAAGTCTTGAATAAGCAAGACGAGAAAGATTATTCATGACAGTTTCGTAAGGGAAAAAATGTCTGCAGAGTTGTTCTTAAAACTTATAATACAAACAGATTCTCATATAAAATCTATAAAGATTACTCTCTCTTTCTCTTTCTTAGTGGTTATGAATAAAAAAATTGGTGTCCACCAGCTTTAATTTTCTTTTTCCATAACAAAAGACGGTAATATGATCCATGAGTGTTACAAATATGTGTTCATTACGTGTCTATATATTTGTATGTATGTATGTATGTATGTTTATACTGTAATGTATTGCTATAAAATCCTCTATGAAATATATCTTATCATTATCTTTCTAACGTCTATTAAGTGTCTATTAAAAGAACGTTTGACGTTGATTTAAATTTTTTTTTGCCTTCATTCTGCCATGGCATGTTTGCCAACATTATGATAAAGAAACGGTAGAATGTTTTTATATTTTTTTCGCGTCTCTTTTTAAAATTGCTTTCTTATGCTGCAACCATATTCGATCGTGCAACAATATACCATATTAAGTTTCTTACTACCAGTGCTTTATATTTAGCCAACACCGCTTCCTAAGTTTCTTTTATTTGAAAATGGAAGACTGCAAATAATTTGTGTTTTAAACGATCGTTTGCCATGAACTGACTGACTGGCTGACTGGCTGACTGACCGAACGCTCGTGTTTAAAAGCCTACATTTGCTTTCAATATGTTTTAAAGTCATTTCCATAGCCATAGTCCACTACATAACAGTGATTTTGAGTAAGTGACTGACTGCTATGTGGCTGTTTTCCTTTTTTTTTCTTTTTTGTAAGAATTTCTTTTCTGAAGTTTATTTCTTCTTCTTTGTAGTTTTCTGCGTCTTCTTTGCATAATATTTTATTTTTCATTTTATGGCCCGTGGAATAAATCTCTTCTTGCCGCAACCAACTTGGGAGGGCATTTGCATAAAATTTTATGTTTTTTCCTTTTTTTTTATATCGTTTCTTTCCAAAACTTCTTTTTCAAGTTCTCGGTTTAATTTTTTTGGTTTTTTTTCTCTTCTTCTTGCATGGCATTCTTTTTGATCTTGAAATTCCTTTTTCATGCAGATTTTTTTTGGTTTGTCTGCCTGTTTTGTATTGCCGATTATTATCATGAAGATTTATGGCTTATTTGAGATAAATGACTGAAAAAAAAGAAGAAGAAAGATACAGATAAATATTGTATACATACATACATATATACTATATCTGTATACATAATATATGGACAATTTACAAAAAATCAAGAAGTTTTCGTTTTTAAAATATTTTATGTTTCTGGAATTTGTATGGTTTCCATCAAACTGCAATAAACATGTTTATGCACACATATGAACATAACAGAATGCAGTTTTTGTTTTTTTTTTTGTTTTTGCCAAATAATATGCATTTGATTTTAAATTTTAAAATTATTAAAGGATGAATGGTTAATTTGACAAAATACTAAAACACTTCATGCAATTTCTTGCCACATTTTCTTGGAACAAGAATGAAAAAAAAATCTGTAACCGCATATGTCCATCGCCAAAGCAGTTTTAAAAATATAAAATTTCTTTAGTTTACTTACTGAACCAATTTCAAAACTTAAATTTTAGCTTATTTCTGCTAAATTTTGTCTCTGTCAAACCTCTCTTTCTAGAACCTTCTACAGTAGACCAGCTTAGCTGGTAAATTTGATGAGTGAATCTAAAACTAGGCAAATTTTTTATTTTGAACTGCTAAAGGTCATTAAAATCTTATTCAAACCAATTAGAAATTTTCTCCAAAAACCTAAGAGATTTTAATTTCACAGGAGACCTATGCCAAAATTTTTATCCGTTTGCATAAACCCGTTGAGACATATGATGCTCTAGATTTGCTTATTACTTTCATTTCCATTAAAGTTAATACCAAAAATTAAGTCAGGTGTATACAACATCCATCTATGTTATCTACCCTAAAGCATCTGTCCATCAAGATGCCGAAGATAAGCTTCTCTGTTGGTTCTTACTCGTACTAATCAATATTTTCGAATATTTTCGAAATGAGACGTTTGACAACAAAAGTTGTTCTGAAACTTCTTAATTTTGACCAGGACAGAGATGAACATTGCTCTACAGCTGTTAGATATATACTTAGTTGACTTAAACTTGTAAAAAAATAGTGATAATTGGCTGTGGTTTATATCTTTATCTCATGAGAAACCCAAAAGAAACAAAACCAAAAAAGTTCACCAATTCACTGTTTTCTTTAAGCGCGGTCAATTAGAAAAGATTGGTTCGATTTAAGAGTTTATTGATTTTCATCATGATAACCGCTAAGGCCCAAACCCTAGACAAGCGCCCAAGCTCTCGACGAGCGCCTAAATCTAGACCAACATTAATATAGGACACCATAAGAAATTTAGGCAGCTCTATTTTTAGAGAAGGAGTTGGATTAAATGAGTAAAATTCTACACTATGAAACCCAATGCGTATTCACAGATAGCATTGTTTCTATGCAACAACATATGGCAACCCTAGCATACCAGAAACTGTTACAGTACCGCAATCACCTCTTTATCAGGAATAATGTGGTTAATTTAACCATAACAAACTCAGAAAATAGTCTTCAAAGTAATAAAAATTTATAAAATGCAACATTTTACTCATCGTTGTCAAATAATCCATACAGCTTGCTCGCTGTAACTCCCTCCAAATGAAGATTACACTAACATCGAGCATCATTAGACCGTCTGGCCTCTCTGCCTTGTGAGAAAGAATAGGATTCAATGAGAAAAGTTTCTTACTACTATACCTAATAGGTATTCACAGATATTTGTGGTTGTAGGTAATGACATGTGGCAACCCTACCATTCCAGGCCTTGCTATAGTACACCAATCACTTGCTTACCTAACGAAAATGTGCTTAATTAAAGCGAAAGAAAACAAGGAAATAATTCTTCTCTTAACTCATCGCGCCAGTCAAGTCTAGTATGTGAATATCATTAGTTTAGCTTTACTATGACTACGGGGTAGTTCAGTACAGAAGCCGTGCTAAAGGAAGGTCTTTATCATTGTCTTACTATCGAAAATGTCTTCAGATACCTTTTCTAATTGTTAAGACAATCAGTTCCTACAAATAAGCGCTCACTATCCTAATCTAAAGTATTCGAACAGAAGTTCTAATGCAAAATTCATTATTAAACTCAAATTCATGCACCAATTCTTTATCAAATAAGTACAATTTGCTCATTTTGAAACTGAGACATCTTTTAACCCTCTGTCTGTAATCCTCTTCTCTAATAAAAAACCCAAAGTACTCGCTTACAGGACTTAAAAAATGTCGATATAGAAACGAAACTATCCCATAAAGTGCATATAGAAACTAATTCTCATTTGAAATGCTAATGAGAGGTATAGAGCCGAAGTGACGTTGTAAAGTGTAACACTCAGTAGGTCTACCATTTTAAAAAATATGCTGCATTACATAAGATTTTTGTAAAAGTGTGTGGTACATTCAATTATTATTCTGATGAACGTTTATTACTTTCTAAATAGGCCTGCAACAACAAAAAGGAAATATTTTAATTTGAATAAAAAAAATTCAATTATTAATTATACGTTAATTAGTTTCTAATAATAAACTATAAGTAGATAATAATTACAATCATTATTTAAAACAAAAAACGAAAAAAACCAAAAAAGAAAACAATTCAATATTTAAATCCCAAATAGTGACGTTGACCACCACCTCAAGCGGTTTTCAAGTGAAACCATAGGGGGTGAAGTGAAAACAAAAATGTTCCCACGTTGTAGACGTGGTTTACAAAAAAAAAAAAAAAAAAACAACAAAAAGATTTTAAAACAAAAACAATAACAATAAACATTTTTATATTCCACACAATTGTCTGTCTGTCGGTGGAGATGATGCCGGCAACGGCAACAAAAAAAAAAAAGAAGTAATTTTCACAGGCTCAAAATGAATAAAAAAAAAGAGAAAAAAGTGTAATAAAATGAAAAAAAAAATCGTATTAAACGCACTAGTAAACGTAGAACGACAGGCAGACAGACAGACAAGTGATTTGTTTTTTTCTTTTTAAATAAAATTTTTTGTTGTAATTTTATTTTTAGTTTACGCTTGATATGTTTCCACTTTATTTTATTTTTTTATTTTTAAAATAAAAATAGTAAAAATAGCAGTCTAGGGGGGGGGGGGGGACATGGCAAATAAGTTAATACGATATTACAGTATTTATTGTTAATTATTTACAATATTTTATTTATTTTGTGTTTGTTTTAATTATTTGTAGTCATCATCGTCACAAAATGATGACATATTATAAATTAAATTTTTTTTTAAATATAATTAAATTGTTTTTGTTGCTCTCTTTTTTATCTCGTATAATATTTCATAGAAATTAAATGTGTGCTGTTTTTAATTGGCTGATATTTGTCACAAAAATAGAAATTTAACACTATTTGAACGGGTTTTACACGGTGAGGAAGTATGTTTGCATAAAAATAGTGTAAAAGATGGCATTATTGGTTTACTCCTTAATGATTATGTAATAATAACAATTTGTCAGTACAATTCTTCAGTTAGGATTACATCCTAGCTTCTCATACCACTTATGTTGTGTGTTAATTTTATACATTAGTGACGGAACCTACTATTTAAAGTCTACTCCGAATGTTGCATTTTTGAGAAACTTTTCATGGCAATTTTATTTACTCTTAGAGTTCTTGGCAGAAGTCTAAGGGGAGGAAGTCGCCGAAGAATTTTTTTTATTCCCTTTTACTGAAGATGTCTGACCTGGATTTAGAACAAGGGTTACCAAAAATTTTTTATTTGTGTATTAGTGAGTAAGAAGAGAGAAAATAAATTGAGAGAATTTTTTTTTATCTACTCTCAAAGAAAAATGTTAGTAATATACGCTATTTAGATTTTCATTTCATCAACATGCATTATAAAGTTATACATCTTTGACTCACAAATTAGGGAATGCTTTTGAATATTTATTAGGAGCTATTTTCGGTTCATAAATTTCCTCACCTACTAATAACAAACCTTTTAATTTTTCCAAAAAAAAAAAAAAAAAATTGCTTTTTGTTTACAAAAAATCTGTTCCCTTTCCCTATCATTTAAATGTCTTAAAATGTCATTTAAGAACATATAAGGCATTGCATTTTAATAAAAGCATTTTTAAAATATTTTATTTTTAAAATATTTTTTGAGTGTAAACCTGAAAAAAAATGTCATAGCATCCGCTTGCATGTGTACTCGCCGCAGTCTGATCGACAACTAAATAAAACAACATACGCAACGTATGTGAATTCTTTCTCTGCACAATTGTGCTATGAAATGGTAATCCCTGGTATAGAACCACATTTGGGCATTTAAATTTCATAGGTACTTTGGACACCAAAATATGTGTATGCAACGACTTGTGAAACTTGACAAACGACTCTAGAAACTGTTGACACTTACAAATAAGTCCTTAGCTCAGATGGCTCAGGTCCATAAAATATTTACTCAGTATAGACGTTCAAAGCATATTTCAGATTACCACAGCTGCTGCATTGCCCTCTACCAAAATATCATATGCTTTTCATTATTTTGCAACTCTTTTTGTTTTGTTATTTCCGCTCATCAAGTACTTGGTGTAGTTTATATATCGAAATACAACAACAACAACAAAAATAAAAATGAAACAAAATGAAAAGTTCGGACATTAATGACTCATATTTTTAAAGCAAAACGTCTTGATTAGTAGTTTTGTGAAACGTTATAATGACGTTAAAGAAAAAAAAAACGCAGAATTTTTGCAAGTCATTTAAATTACTGATGTTGCTAAGCAATTTTTAACGTTTATTCTGAAATTTCTTTTACAAAGTTGATCAGACGTTTGTATTTAGGAAAATGTGTGTTTCAATTGGAAAAAAAAATCGTTAGACATTTTTTATCATGGCAATGGTAACTTTTTCTAAAATATTTTCGTGTAACTTATTATGTACCTATGCTACTACAATTAAGTTGCATTTATTATTCATAAATATATTACAATACTACAAATAATTTATTGTGAATGCACTACTTTAAATACATGCCACGTAAATTTATGGTCAAATTATTGCACACACAGAATTGAATTAAAAGTCATGGACAATGAATAATAACTTCTATGGGACTTTCATATTTTTGTGCTTACATATGAAACAATTTGAATGACAGAATGTGAATTATAAGTAATATTTTTCCCTTTCAATAAGTTTTTTCTTACTTGGTTTGAGTCCCTTTCACAATTGTAGCGTCATTACTTATGAAAGTAATGACGCTACAATTGTGTTTATGCTTGTGTTACCCTGTAAATCCGGGATAAGATTTTTGATTTCACAAACATTTTTCTTTTTGCACCACAGTTAAGTTCAGTTTTTTTTTAATTTAATTTAAATATTTAATGATGATTTTGTTTTTTTTTTTATAAAGTAATACAACAACAATGTTGTTTATTTGCCCCAATAAAGATTCTGGTGACCCATTATATGAGTGAGTGTGCAAAGTGTGACTGAAAGAAGTTTGCAACCCTTGTAAAGTTGCAAACGAGTTATGATTTATGAACACAATAATAAAGTTTAATTTGAATTCAGTATGGAAATTATGTTAATTTTACATTTTAAATGCATTTGTGAAAGATTTCAAGCACAATTCTTTTTTAAATATTTTGTAGAATTAATTTTAAACTCTGATGATAGTAGCTGAACCGATATAATTTTTTAATTTTTTTAATTTTTTTATTTTAAATTAAATTTATCTCTAGGTTGATCAGAGAGTACAGAGTTGAATTGAATAAAAACTACCTCTTTTCTCCAATGACACACATTAGAGTCCCAGCATCCGACTTGTGAAAAAACTTTCAAATTCATGGCGCCATCCTTGGCATTGATTAAAAGAGATATTCTTGACTATTATGTGAAAGGAATAAATTACCGGTAGATGACTTTTAGATCCTGAGTGATCTAGACATTAGTCTAGCCTAATAGGAAGGCCTCTAGCTCTCTTAGAAGCCATTATAGGGGATGTATCGAGATTGGGGATTGTACTCACTAGTTACTGGACAATTGGAAATATGCCCAATTGTTTACACAACGGTTTCTAATGTTCAATAAGAGGAGACAATAGATTTCTTTTGTTTTCCAATTATTTTTCTTTCCTCTTCAACGGTGCTTCTTCCACACGCAACTCGATCTTCTCCTATAGTTAGGCCGTCATAAGATCTCTGTCTAGTGTTGTGAATAACCCTAGAATCGTTAGGGAATGTCGCCACTGTCTCAACCTTCTTTCTGGGCGCTTCAGTGTTTCACTGGTCTGGGTTCCCGAACACAGTAACATTCCGGGAAACTGTAGGGCCGACGAGCTCGCCAGAGCTGGCGCACTCTTTCCGGAATCCTGTTCTAACGACGTGGGTATGCCACTAGACTCAGTCAAGTTAGCCATTGCGCGGAGATTCTTTCTAGACGCCAACCTATCTTGGGTCAATGAGGAGTCCTACTCCACCGCTAGGATTACTTGACCCCTGATGGATAGAAGGCATACCAACCAACTACTTGGACTTGCTTGTGGCATTATCTCAATCACAGTGGCCTTACTTACAGGTCATTGTGTTATGGGTAGACACGCCGAAAGGATGCGGCTCCCATTCAATGACTTCTGCCGTGGGTGTACGTCCACAGAGGAAGAGGACAAAGTTGTTTGTGCCCATCTCTTGCTAGGAGCAGATATAGGTTATTTGGCTCTCCATTTCTTGTCAGCGTAACTTAACTATCATCTATTGACGTCAAGGACATAGCTTCGTTTATCAAACTTTCTGGCTGGTTTTCCGGCGTGGGATAATCGTGATTTTGTTGTGCAGCCCTTGCGCTGACCAACTTCTTTCTTTTCCCTGGCTTTGGTAGGACTTGATCAGTACAGGGACTGCGTTTACATGTGACGTCACAACGGACCAGAGGCTACCACTCCGACCTAACCTAACCTAATTATTTTTTGTCTATTTATTTGCGCTTTATTAGTCCTTAAAATCTGCTGCCGTAGGATCATTGACCAGTGATTCTTAAAATATAATTCTGGGATCACATGTACCGACCCAATTTATTTATAACAATAGATCCACAAAATAACCTGTATATTCTACACACTATATGAGATACACTCTCAAGTTACTGGCGATAACTCATGATAGGTTCATATTGTTTAAATAGCTACTGGTTTACTTATGAATATGAGTGAATCAAACAACAAAAGTTGTTGGCTTTCAGCTTTATTGGATAACATTTGATGTTGCAAAATTAGAAGTCTAGCCAAATGAATGCCAAGGTCAATAACATTATATGCTTGTGATTGAACTTTTGGTCTGTCATACGTTGTTTTATTTGTAAAAATCTTGTTCACATAAATGTTTACGTTGATAAACAGAAACACTTTGCAAATGTTTGACCTTAAATTCCAATAAATTAAGGATCTTTTTAATTTTAATTGATATTGATTGGCGGATAAAACTTTGACCATAAATGTTGTCAATAATTTGTTTAAATATGAATAGACGTGCATTGTACTCAATATTGATTGATTTTGAAAGAAAAATTTGATTTAATTTTTTCGGTTTCTTTCTTTTCAAACTTTGTTCTTTACATTCTTATAATTCCATCAAAAAATTTCTCAAACTATTCAGCATATTTTTTGCATTGTATGTGAATAATTTAACACCCGATGTCAAATGTGAAAACAATTGAAAACATTTGCAACATTGTAATGCCTTCTCTGTGATTTTGTTTGAAATGTAACTGATCGTTTGGTTACTGTTGCGAAAACAATTCAAAATAAATACAGGGCCACCGTGTGTTTGTTTTATACTAGGAAGTAAATGCACTCGTTTAGTTACTAGTGGATGTGTAGTAGAACCAAAGCATAAAATCAAAATGATTTGTGTGCATGGAATATATTTTTATATCCGACAATATTGTATCATAAAACACTACTACACAGTTGGTCAATGTATGTTATTTAGGATACTAATTTGACACTCTCCTTTACATTCAGGTTTCTAAATTCCAATTCTAAAGATTTAATCCTCGCGCTGTGTTGATTTATTAAGAAAAACCATCCCTTTTGACTTTATACCATAAACGTCAGACGAATACAAAAGAAAGTGAATGATAACTTCGCCATTGCAGCTCCAACATAAGTTCATGATATAGTACCCCTAGCCTTATGCCTTATAAAGCGCCTGCCAAGCAATGACCGAATGAGGTTTCCTCTCCCAATCACCTTTACAGAAGGCCACACTTGGCACAGAGTAATTTTCATGTCTAGGCTCGTGCCACGTAATGCGCAATTTGTGTTACTCTTGAGAGATGAGAAACGAATACATTAATCGTATGGTTGATGTCTCTCTGCTTGGCAATATAGTGTCTTCCTATAAATGCGAGCCAGTAACTACACCAATCCTCCTTACGAAAGTCACACTTGTCAATTCATGCTAAAGGTCATAGGTCATCAATGCCCATACGAAATCTTGCTGTGTTATCGGCCAGATTTTGTGATATGTCTAATGTGGTGGCAAAGACATTGATCGTAGCATGGTTGATGTCGGTGGTTGTCAGCATATGCTGCCGTCTGAGTCAGGCACAAGGCTTCCCCCTATTATGCGGGTGGGTAGTCATAGGGTAACATTGGAATGGTCTGCCATACGATAAGCGGTTTTCGCTATCAACAACACCGTGAACAACATTTGAATATTCCTTTCCATCGTATTGCACAGACACCGCGCTCGCCACGCCTTGTACTCGCTTCCTCTCCTGAGCGATTCTTTCATTCTCTTCTTATACAACCACATTATTAACTTACCATGCTTCTACCAAATGCATCCGTGGTACACTTCAGAAATTAATTATTCCGACACAGAGCGACATCACGGAAGCTGCGTAACTACAAACTCGGGTATACTCACACTCTGCTAAAAATAGAGGAGAGTCCATATGTAACAATCCCGTAGAATTAAACTTAAAAACAGCGGTCTTAGCAACCTTTTTTGTCATTAGATCTAAAATACCATCAGTGCCTTACTGCAGAGTTGATTTACAGTTTTATGTCCTAGTCCTGAATATAGATATACAGTGGGCGGCAAAAGTCTTAGTACTTCAATATATTTTCACAAAAAAAGTCTCCACATGCTTAATACTGTTGCACAAAGTTCCGATATGACTTCAAGAGAGTATATTGGAGATCATTTGAAAGAACGGTTACATAATCACTAAACCTCTAATAAAAGTCAACCGAAAAACTAGCTTAACTTGTACATTCAATTCCAAATGGGTTAAGTGGAATGCTTCACCTACTAAATACAAGGGCAATATTTTCATATATTAGGCCTTTGAATTTTAAATTTACTCAGGGTTCTCTATAGGGGATGGAGTCATCTGAAACTTTTCCTTATTTTTCTCTTAATTTGTTCGTATTAATTTTATTGTATAGTAGGTGGTAGTGTGAAGTCGTCGTAGTCTAGTAGGTAGTGTGTTGGCTTATTAGACGAAAGGCCAGGGTTCGAATCCCCGGTCAGACATCAAAAACGAAATATGAAAAAAATATTCCTTCGACGACTTCCTCTCAGCAGATTTCTGGCAAAAACTTTGGGAGTAAATAAAATTGCCAAGAAAAGTTTCTCAAAAATCTGTCGTTCGGCGTCGACTTTAAACTGTAGGTCCCGCCACTCATGCATAAATACAATTAACACACACAACATAAGTGGTGTGAGAAGCTAGGTCGAATCCTGACTGAAGGGTTGTAACGGCAATTATTGTTATGAGTTTGGTAGTGTGATGGCTTTTAGACGTGAGGCCACAGTTCAAACCCCAGGTCAGATATCTCCAACAAGTCAAAATATGAAAAATATTTCTTTCGGCGACTTCCTGTCAGCAGATTTCTAACAAAAACTTAGAGAGTAAATAAAATTTGTAATGAAGAGTTCCTTAATATCTATCGTTCGGCGTCGACTTCAAACTGTAGGTTCATATAGGGTTTCACGTAGTAGAACCTTGCTGACTCTTATGTTGCTTGTATATTTAATTTGGCTTGACTTGTGTGGCTTTAAATTTCTGAGTCAGTGTAAACAGTTCTAATAAATATTTATCAGCGTAAACATGTAAATGTGTTTTGAGATCAATGATACTCATGTTTTTGTTCTCAATATACTGAAACCTCTATGGCTGTAAAAATCATTTTGCAATTGAGTTGTTTTTTGTTTTCTTTTTTTGTTTAATAATCAACTGATAATTTGAGTTTTATTTTTTTTTTCTTAAATAATCGAAATCATATTCTCTCTCTCTCTTATTACAACGGATACATAAAACTTAATTCAAATAATAATTTCAATTCGTATAAAAATTTTATAAAAAAAAAAAAATTATAAATTATTGCGTGCCTTCTACTCTGATAATGATGATGATGATGTTGATGATGATAAGTCAACAAAAGAATCAAATGGCATGTGAGAAATAAAGGTCAATATTGTATTGTATTGCGGTTGTTTTTTTGTTGTTGTTTTTTTTTTAATCATAATTTTTTTATTTTGTTTTATTTTGTGAAATATTTTTTTAATTTAATTACGTTTAATCTAAAGTGTAATTGTTTTAATGCTATATTGTTATTGTTGTTATTGCTTAGGTACAATGATACAAATGATATGATTGGCAAACACCCCTACTTTCCTGATTACTTGTGCTAAATGCTCACATGTTTTAAATGATCTGTTTTTTATTTTTTATTTTAATTTTTTTTTTCTAAACAAAATAACCATTTGAGTGGTTTTGTGTTCGTTTTCAAAACCACCTGCCTACATTTAATCAAAGTAAATCTATTTCAACGTCGTCTGAATCGTGTATATGGTTTTTTAGATGCCAAGGTTGAATATAAAAGATTTGTTTTTTCTTTTATTGTTTTTTATTTTGCTAATCTATTCTATAAAATGTTTTTCAAACTATTGTTTTACATAATATCCATGTCGTTTTTCTGGTGTTATCGTGTTCATACACCCAAAAGCAAAAAGTGTTAAACGAAATTCCATGGAAATCATTGAAAATGCGAAAATTTTTCCACAATTTCGTATTATAAAGTCAAAATGTTATTTTATAGGTAAACTGTCAAAATTTTCATTTGCATTTAAATATTTGCATTAGGCATACAATCATTATATTAATTGGTGATGATTTTCGATTTTTGTAACTGCTTTGCTAGTTTTAAATATGGAATGATAACTTGCGTGAAATCAACTCGAACTCTAATAACTACATGCATATATCAAAAGGATAAAGGATATTCTAAAGTCTCTTGTTCTGCATACTCTCGTAAGAACTCTTTATATCTGCACAAAAGTATTTACTTTTGAATTGATCTGTCTGCCTGTTTTGGAAAGAATAGGCTTCAATGAAGTCGCCGTAGTCTTGTAGGTAGTGTGTTGGCTTATTAGACGAAAGGCCAGGGTTCGAATCCCCGTCAGACATCAAAAACGAAATATTAAAAAAATATTTCTTCGGCGGCTTCCTCTCAGCAGATTTCTGGCAAAAACTCTGAGAGTAAATAAAAATTGCCATGAAAAGTTTCTCAAAAATCTGTCCGTTCGGAGTCGACTTTAAACTGTAGGTCCCGCCACTCATGTATAAAATTAACACACACAACACAAGTTGTGTGAGAAGCTAGGCCGTAATTCTGACTGAAGAGTTGTAATGGCCTATTATGTATGTGTGTAGGATTCAATGAGATAAGTTTCTTAATACCATACCTAATGGGTATTCACAGACAGTATTGTTTCCAGGCAGGGATATATGGCAATTCTACTTTCCCAAAACTTGCTATAGTAGACCCATCATCTGTTTAGCTGGCGAATACGTGCTTAATTAAAGCGAAACGAAACAAAAAAATAAATCTTAAATAATTTTTACTCATCGCTGTCAATCACATATAATATGTGAAGGCCATTGTTTTAGCTTTACTATGACTATGAGTTAGTTCAGTCCAGAAGCCGAGCTAAAGAAAGTTCTTTATCATTGTCTTACTATCGAAACTTTTCTCAGAGTTCTTTTCTAATTGTTAAGACATCAGTTTGCTGCACATAAGCTTAAAGCATTCGAACAGAAGTTCTAATGCAAAATTCATTCTTAAACTCAAATTCATGCACCAATTCTCTATCAAATAAGTACAATTTGCCCATTGTGAAACTGAGACATCTTTTAACCCTCTTTCTGTCATTCTCTTCTCTAATAAGAAAACTAAAGTACTTGTTTACAGGACTTAAAAAATGTCGATATGGAAACGAAAGTATCCCATAAAGTGCATATAGAAACTAATTCTCATTTGAAATGCTAATGAGAGGTATAGAGCCGAAGTGACGTTGTAAAGTGTAACACTCAGTAGGTCTCCCATTTCAAAAAATATGCTCCATTACATAAGATTTTTGTAAAAGTGTGTGGTACATTAAATTATTATTCTGGTGAACGGTTATTTACGGTAACTTCGAAATAGGCCTGCGACCAACACAAAAGGAAATATTTTAATTTGAATAAAAAAATTATTATTTATACGTTAATTAATTTCTAATAATAAACTTTAAGCAGATAGTAATTACAATCATTATTAAAAATAAAAACAAAGACAAGCACACCTCAAAACCGAAAGCCTCCATTATATCGGCTAGTTAATAAAACGCTCACATACGTATGTATATCAATGTATATTCATATATTGTCATTATAACTCTTCAGTAAGGATTCTGACCTAGCTTCTCACAGCGCTTATGTTGAGCGCATGTACATGGGTGGCGTGATCTACAGTCGTTTCCGAATGACAGATTTTTGAGAAACTTTTCAAGGAAATTTCTATTTACTCTCAGAGTTTTTCCCAAAAGCCTGCTTTGAGAAAGTCGCCGAAGAAATATAAATATTTTGTTTTGTTCGAGATGTCTGACCTGGCCTCCCATCTAGTAAGCCAACACACTATCTGCTAGACTATCTTTGAATTTAAATGAAACAAAGTGTGTGTGTGATGACAACGAAATTTTTGTTTTGTTTTGTTTTAAAGACATTTTTTTATAGAATATAACATCATTCAAATGCCCGCCACAGCTTCTCTGGGTGGTGAGCATGTGAAATGTCCAATTTTCAGTCAGGCTCAATTTGATCGACGGTGCTTTACAGCTTATTAGCATATATATTTATGATCTAAACAAACTCCGCAGATTTTGGCGTCTCATAGCAAGCAGCTCGCCCCTTTCGCTGAGCCACAGCTTTGGGAAATTTTCACTCCCCGGCCTTTATCAAACCCACAAAACTGAGCGAATTTTAGGTCGTGAACGTCAACAAAATCCCAACTGACACAGAAAAAAGTTAAAAGCCTCCATAGAATAGCTCGGAGCAGCTAATTCAGATGCTCAGTGATTTGCGAGCAATATCAATTCACACCGACACCCAAATAGTATTTAATGTATCCTTTGGATAGCTGGGACTTCAGTCCAAATTTCTTTGAGAAGCGACATTGGCCGCGGCCACGTAACTGGTTAAGCGACGAGCACATTGGGTCGATTATTACAAAATTTTTTTTTTTTGAGTTGGCATAATCTGAGCACAAACGGATATTGATTTTGACCAAAACGGCCCTACCCATGCCGCGCACAAACTCATTCCGGCATTTGAATGTTGCCGAATTTTGAGGCATTGTCATTTTCATCAATAATATGAATTGGTCAAGAGATGTCTATTAGTTTGATCCCGTAAACTTTTGCTGCGGAGTTTGTTTTTAATCAATAAATACTAGTATGCTAATAAGCTGTAAACAGGCACCGTCGATAAATTGACCTGACTGAAAAATCTGGACATTTCAACATGCTCACCACCCCAGAGAAGCTGTGGCGGGCATTTGAAATGATGTTATATTCTATAAAAAATGTCTTTAAAACAAAACAAAACAAAAATTTCGTTGTCATCACACACACACTTTGTGTTTCATTAAATTCAAAGATAGTCCTAGCAGATAGTGTGTTGGCTTTACTAGATGGAGGCCAGGTTCAGACATCCTCGAACAAAACAAAATATTTATATTCTCTTCGGCGACTTTCTCAAAGCAGCTTTTGGGAAAAAACTTGAGAGTAAATAGAAATTTCCTTGAAAAGTTTCTCAAAAATCTGTCCATTCGGAAACGACTGTAGATCACGCCACCCCATGTACATGCGCTCAACATAAGCGCTGTGAGAAGCTAGGTCAGAATCCTTACTGAAGAGTTATAATGACATATATGAATATACATTGATATACATACGTATGTGAGCGTTTTATTAACTAGCCGATATAATGGAGCTTTCGGTTTTGAAGGTGTGCTTGTCTTTGTTTTATTTTTAATAATGATTGTAATTACTATCTGCTTAAAGTTATTATTAGAAATTAATTAACGATAAATAATAATTTTTTATTCAAATTAAAATATTTCCTTTTTGTTTGTCGCAGGCCTATTTCGAAGTAATAACCCGTTCACCAGAATAATAATTTAAATGTACCACACATCACTTTTACAAAAATCTTATGTAATGGAGCATATTTTTTGAAATGGGAGACCTACTGAGTGTTACACTTTAACAACGTCACTTCGGCTCTAATACCTCTCATTAGCATTTCAAATGAGAATAGTTTCTATATGCACTTTATGGGATACTTTCGTTTCCATATCGACATTTTTAAGTCCTGTAAACAGTAACTTTATTTTCTTATTAGAGAAGAGAAGACAGAAAGAGGGTTAAAGATGTCTCAGTTTCACAATGGGCAAATTGTACTTATTTGATAGAGAATTGGTGCATAGAAGAATTGGTGCATGAATTGATTTAAGAATGAATTTTGCATTAAGATGTCTGTTCGAATGCTTTAAGCTTATGTCAGCAAACTGATGTCTTAACATTAGAAAAGAACTCTGAGAAAAGTTTCGATAGTACGACAATGATAATAGAACTTTCTTTAGCTCGGCTTCTGGACTGACTAACTCATAGTCATTAGTAAAGCTAAAACAATGCCTTCACATATTATATGTGATTGACAGCGATGAGTAAAAATTATTTAAGATTTATTTTTTGTTTCGTTTCGCTTTAATTAAGCAACGTATTCGCCAGCTAAACAGATGATGGGTCTACTATAGCAAGTTTTGGGAAAGTAGAATTGCCATATATCCCTGCCTGGAAACAATACTGTCTGTGAATACCCATTAGGTATGGTATTAAGAAACTTATCTCATTGAATCCTACACACATACATAATAGGCCATTACA
>QOCX01000268.1:32049-58868 GCA_005959815.1 Sarcophaga bullata
TTTTTTTTTTTTTTTTTTTTTTTTTTTTTTTTTTTTTTTAATATAATTTTGCATAATTTTGTATTGTATTTACAAACGTTTAGCAGTTCATTAGGACACAATGTCTTGTCAAATTTTGTGGGAAAATCAGTTTAAAGAAAATCGCATGTGAACGCATTTTCCAAAACAATTGTTGTTGCTTTCTTGCGTCTAAGAAATTTAAACAACAACAAACGATTGTTAAAGTAATTAAGCAGCTTCCTAGGCATTGTACTCATATAGAATGAATATCTTTAATTTCATATTCTCAGTCTCATTATGAACTTGTAATTATGTAAGGCAGTTAAAAAAAAAAAAGATTTTTTAGAGAAGACAAACAAAAAAGCATACTAATCTCATATACGAGTATATGGACTTTGCGCACGCGCTTTCCGTATTTTTTTTTTGTTTTGATATTAAAAACCCACCAGACTGTTATTTCATCGTGTTGACATTTTGTTTTTGTTTTAGTAATTTAAAGCGAGATGATTTTTTGCTTTTTGTTTTATTTAAAAATGAGAGAAGATGAATAAATATTTGTTTATAAACATTAAGAAAGTTTATTATGATGACGAAAGTTTTTTGCTCTTGCGATAAGTCGTTTTGGGGTATGTTTCTTTGACTCTTTTTTCCAAAAGTTGTTTATTTATTAAACGTCTCACTTATTGTTTATAAATCAATTACAATTTTTATTTTTAAAAGATGTTAGCGAAAAATCGGATTATACAGTGAATCGAAATAGTGTTTTAAGTTGAAGTTAATAAAATTAATTTTAAAAGCAGTGATCAATCGATCGACTAAAGTTTAATAGACTGTAAATAAAATATTGAGAGGACTTTTGCAGAATAATTTGAATCTATCTGGTTCAAATTATAAAGGGGTCAACTGATACATACCCGATGACCTGAATCATGTTTCATTCATAAACGCTGAGTGTTATTGATCCACAACAAAAAGGCAATACTTTTGCGAATCATTTTTACAATTGCCTATGGAGTATTTTTAAATGTTTGTACTTTAGGGTCAAAGAACACACAAGCGTATTTTTGTCTTCTTAGAGAAAAAAAACCCAACCAGAGATGTAATCAGTAAGCGTACGTGCATACGTCTTATCCACATCTCACAATATGAATCCATGTTCCCAACCAATTACGCACTAGGTCTCCATCCTCCCTTTGTTTCATTATCGATTTTGTAGATCGATAGCTCTGAACTTTAATTCAGGAAACAGATGGCCTTATCTGCTTTATATAATACGGTGTAATCACCTTTTATGTTCCTTAAAAGAAGGAGAAGTGATATTATCCTCCCTGCTTTTACAGATAAAAAACGAGTCTTTCTTTTGAATTATTCTGTTGAAATTCAACTAAAACTTTGATATATTTGAGCCGCCTAATGGCAAACATAGGGTGGACTATTATCAATTAATCAGACGTAAATTACATCGCTAATTCACAGTATCCGTTCCTTCGTGTGTGAAATCTAAGAGACATTATTAACTGAGTTAACAGCAGTGTCATGGAAGTTAAATGCTATCTGAAGCATGTGTTTTGAACTCATGAATACTAATTGCGAGTGTCTGCAACACACCATATTAGCTATATGAAGATTCTGATATTAAATGGTGTTGACATTATTACTAACGATGTCCACGTTTTTCAATTGCGGTCGTTGAAAAGAAATTATAGTACCCTGTTTAGATTTTGGTCTCCAAAGCATTTCCTTTCAACCTTGTTTTGTTCGCAAGAACTTTCGTCGTTTACAGAGTTTTCTTAACTGAACGCTGTTGTCGGCTAGACGATTTTGACAGATACATGCTATGGCCCAAAATTTTAATATTGAGAAGCTCATACAGCTTACTGATGGTCGAAAAAATGTGTATTTCCCGAACCAATTACCGCACTAAGGTCTCCATCCTCCTTTGTTTCATTATCGAGCATTTGTAGATCGAACGGCTCTGAATTTTCATGGAACACAGATGGCCTTATCGCTGCTTTATACTACATACCGGTGTAATCCACCTTTTATGTTCTTAAAAGAAGGAGAAGTGATATTATCCTCCCTGCTTTTTACAGATAAAAACGGAGTCTTTCTTTTGAATTGATTTTCTGTTGAAATTCGAACTAAAACTTTGATATATTTCTGAGCCGTCCTAATGGCAAACATCAGGGTGACTATTATCAATTAAATCAGACGTAAATTACACGCTAATTCACAGTATCCGTTCCTTCGTGTGTAAATCTAAGAGCCACATTATTAAGCTGATTAACGAGCGTCGTTCATGGAATTAAATGCTATCTGAAGCAGTGTTTGAACCATGAATATCTAATTGCGAGTGTCTGCAACACACACCAATATTACGCTATATAAGATTCTGATATTAAATGGTGATTGACATTATTACAACGATGTCCACGTTTTTTCAATTGCGGTCGTTGAAAAGAAATTATAGTACCCTGTTTAGATTTTGGTCTCCAAAGCATTTCCTTTCAACCTTGTTTTGTTCGCAAGAACTTTCGTCGTTTACAGAGTTTTCTTTAACCTGAACGCTGTTGTCGCCTAGACGATTTTGACAGATACATGCTATGGCCCAAAATTTTAATATTGAAAAGCTCATACAGCTTACTGATGGTCGAAAAAATGTGTTGTCTTTAATCTTTAATGTGAATGGATCAACTATTGAAAAAGACCTTATTTAGAACCTGATTGAATATAATTCCAAAATAGCAGCCAACGTTTTTTTATTGTTGGTTGCCTCTAGAAAGATACTGTCTGATCGTTTTGATTTCGCACTCCTCGGTACTATCACAGAAGAAAAAAATTCGCAAAAGTTATTTTCTTAACAACACAGTTTGAAGATCTTGTTGCGGCGCTGTTGAATGGAATACGCAGATCAGAAATACAACCTAGTTTCTCAACACGACTTATGTTGTGTGTGTAAATTTATACAAAGTCGCAGGACCTACGGTTTAAAGTCGATTCTGAACGATGGATTTTTGAGAAACTTATTTCATTTTATTTTACTATCAGAATTTTTGGCAGAAATCCAACGAAGTATCTACTAGACTACGGCGACTTCAACACTATTTTCGAATTTGAGAGTCTTATTATCATTCGTATGGCAAGTGGTATATTTTCCCATTGTTTAAAACTTAAAAGTCCACTGTGCCTCTGTTTTATATTTATGAATTGAATACAATACAGACGTCGTTCTTTTCTTTTTGCAAAATGTTGACAATTAGTTTTTTGACATTTTTGTTAAAATATCAGTACTTTGTATTTATTTTCAATATTATTAACAAAACAAAAAAAAAAACCTACAAAATTTTGCTTACCTTTATTTGTTTTTTTTTTATAAAAATCTTTTTTTGTTGCTATTGGCTATTGTTATTGTTAAATCCCATTTTATTTGCTGTTTTTTTTTCGGAATATAAAAAAACAAAAAACACATTTTTTCAATTTACTTCGTCTTTTATTTTATCATTCATTCTTTCATTATTTATTATTGTATTCTTGTTGTTTATTTATTCAAATGTTCGTTTTGTATATAAACTTATAGAACTTAAAATATTATTAACTTAATTAATTATAGTATTTAATAATTTATTTTCTTGTACTGTTACTGTTACTGTTTCGTGTTTCTGTTTCTGTGGCTGTAACTGTTTTTTTAAGCAAAAAAAAAAATTAGTAAAAATACAGAAACAGTTGCTTGTTGCTGCTGTTTCTTTTAAATATAAATGGAGTGCTTCTGTTTAGAGTCTTAAAAAAAACTAAAATTTTTTTAAAAATATTTAAATAATATTATTAAAGCATTTAAATATACTTGGATGCTATTTTTTTTTAAAATACAATTTTATTATTATTATTACTAACTGTTAACTAGTATATATTAGAAGTAGTAAATACCGAATACATTATGCATGTAAAGTTAAAATAAAATAAAATCAAATCAAATAAAATAAAATTTTAAAAACTATTGAATGTGTAAATAGTATTTTATATATTGTAGTTGCAAAATTTTAAATTAAAAAAAAATTATATAAAGTAATTAAAAATAAAATAATTTCTCTAAAAAAATTAAATGCTAAAAAAAGCAGCTAAAAAATGTTTGATTATAAAAAAAGCAGTTTAAAAAAAAAAAATTTTTTTTAAACAAAATCTCTTATTTTGTTTAATTTTGTTTTTTAATTTTATAAAGTTTTTTATATTTTTTTTTTGTAATATATTGTAGTTTTTTCTCTTTTTTTTTCGTGTTTAAATATACATAAAATTCTATAAAATTGCTAAAAATATTTATTAATTGCTTAGTCAATGATCACAACTCTTATTACAATTTATACGTATTTTTTTTTATGCATTACTAAATTTATAAATATTTTTTAATTTTATTTATTTTTATATATGTTTGTATATGATATATATATATAATATATGTATGTATATGTATATCAAAAAATATTATAATTTTATATATTTTTCAAAACCATTATTATTTATTAACAATAAATATAAGTATTCTCTTCTCTTTCTTTAAATATATAATCTTTTTCAATTTTTTTTTTCGTATTTCAAACACTTTGTTTGTTAAAGATGTTCATTAAATTGTTAAATTATTTAATTTTTTATTTAATTTTATTTCTTTTTAAATTTTACTTGTCTTTATTTGCCTTAATGATACCAATTTACTTCGTCTTTTATTTTACCATTCATTCTTTCATATTTTATTATTGTATTCTTGTTGTTTATTTATTCAAATGTTCGTTTTGTATATAAACTTATAGAACTTAAAATATTATTAACTTAATTAATTATAGTATTTAATAATTATATTTTCTGTTACTGTTACTGTTACTGTTTTCGTGTTTCTGTTTCTGTGGCTGTAACTGTTTTTTTAAGCAAAAAAAAATTAGTAAAAATACAGAAACAGTTGCTGTTGTTGCTGGTTCTTTTAAATATAAATGGAGTGCTTCTGTTTAGAGTCTTAAAAAAAACTAAAATTTTTTTAAAAAAATTTAAATAATATTATTAAAGCATTTAAATATACTTGGATGCTATTTTTTAAAATACAATTTTATTATTATTATTTACTAACTGTTAACTAGTAATTATTAGAAGTAGTAAATACCGCATACATTATGCATGTAAAGTTAAATAAAATAAAATCAAATCAAATAAATATAAATATTTTAAAACTATTGAATGTGTAAATAGTATTTTTATATTTGTAGTTGCAAATTTTAAATTAAAAAAAATTATATAAAGTAATTAAAAATAAAATAATTTCTCTAAAAAAAATTAAATGCTAAAAAAAGCAGCTAAAAAATGTTTGATTATAAAAAAGGCAGTTTAAAATAAAAAAAAATTTTTTTTAAACAAAATCTCTTATTTTGTTTAATTTTGTTTTTTAATTTTATAAAGTTTTTATATTCTTTTTTTTGTAATATATTGTAGTTTTTTCTCTTTTTTTTTCGTGTTTAAAATATACATAAATTCTATAAATTGCTAAAAATATTTATTAATTGCCTTAGTCAATGATCACAACTCTTATTACAATTTAATACGTAGTTTTTTTTTATGCATTATAAATTTATAAATATTTTATTTTATTTTATTTTTATATATGTTTTATATGTATAATATATAATACTATATATGTATGTTATGTATCAAAAATATTATAATTTTATATATTTTTCAAACATTATTATTTATTAACAATAAATATAAAGTATTTCTCTTCTCTTTCTTTAAAATATAATTCTTTTCAATTTTTTTTTTCGTATTTCAAACACTTTGTTGTAAAGTATGTTCATAAATTGTTAAATTATTTAATTTTTTATTTAATTTTATTCTTTTTAAATTTTTACTTGTCTTTATTTTGCTTAATTGATCTAAAATAAAAGAAGCAGTGTGAAGAATTTATTCGTTGTAGTTCTCAGAGCTGAGTTTTGTAGAAAACACTCTTATAACAGCTCGTCTGTAATGAGAAGACAAAAGTGAAAGGAAATTATTAATTAAACTTAAAGACACAAAATATTCAGTTATAACTAGTTTGTTTCAAACATCATTATTATTATTACTACTGTTATAAATTGCATGGTAAAAATTTACTCAAATCTTGAAAGTCTTTTTAAACTAACCTTTGGGGTTAAAAAATTAAAAAAAAAACATAAAAATGTAAATGAAATATTTATTGTGAGCAATAAAGATATGCCTGTTATTTACGTTTTAAAAATAATTTCATGTAAATAATACCTTCGGCTATGCCGTAGAGAATCCATCCAAGAACTCAAATTTTTGCATATTTTGTAAGGTGCTTTCGCTATAAACTCTGACACTGCAGCTGTAATATTTTTCCAGGGCTGAAATTGTGGCAATATACTCGCTGTACACAAAATACCATTTTTTTTTTTTGGGAGATTATACGAATCTACTACTTTTTGCCACCTTTCGGTATTTTAATGACTGTCCCCTAGCCTTCCCTCCTCCTACACTGAACTGTGATTAAATTAAATTAAACTGCGCCTATTCCTATAAAAACTGGTGTAATGGTATCAATTCACATGAACTTCGTGGCCTATGGTAGTAAGAGTAATTGCTTATAAAACTCGCCTAATGGTTTTACGATAATATACCATTGGAAAACACAGTTTAAGTTCTATATCCTTATGCTGGGTTTCACGATAAAATACCATTGGAAACCACAGTTGAAGTTCTATATCCTTATGATGGGAGGAAATATTCTGAAGAGAAATTACTCTACTCAAGACCATGTACAAAATGTCAGCAATCGTAATATAGGGAATATTAAATCGGCAGGTTTATGACCAAACAGAAGCTCCAAAAGCCAGGTCATTACTTTACGCAGTATAATAGAACAAAAGAAAGGTGTCTTTACCAAAAGAGGTACTGCCATATTGAAAGCATTAAGAAGAAAAGGAGCATCCCAAAATATGCATCGAATTATTAGTCCTAGATAAGATGCAGAATTCTGAGTTCTTTGTAACGGGAATAGCAGTCAACCATCATATTCAAAATAGTCCTGAACGATATAATGATCGTAGTCTATTCCACGCCTGTGTAAAATCAACTCTATTGTGGGACACTAAAACCCGCTTAGTTTCTTGCACAATTACGAAAAATGAACAGATATTCATCAACAAATGCCTTATGGACATATGAGTGATATTCCGGCCTGAATATGTACGATATTTCGGGATCTATTGCTCTGAATATGTGTAAATAGAGATGATTTGTGGAAGCCTTATGCCCCAAGACAGTTAATGAAAAAAAAAAAAAAATCGCGAATCGTGAGGCATGTGACACTGTCTGCTAATACTACATGTCAGTCAAGTTTAATTCTTGTATTTTGAGTAAAAACAAATTGATATGTTAGTGTGCTGTTATCACTTTTATCGCTCTTAAAGAAGTACGGTCGAATAATACTGCCGGCACCAACCTGTACATATTTCAGGGTTCCCACCAAAGTCAGTAATTCTGTTATTGGTTAAAATTAGTCTATTCATGCTGAAATGGCTAAGCTAATTGAGAATTTTTTGCATTGCCATATGACAACAATGCGTTTTTCTGTACTAAAAAATTCACCCTTTATTAACTTCACTATAGAATTGTAAGCTTTTGCTTACGTTTTCTTTACATTTAATTTATTTTCAATTTTCGTTTCATTCATAATAACAAAGCCATTTCGTCGTTTTTATCTGCATCAATTAAAAACTTATTGGAATTTATTTTTTATCCAACGTAAACTAGAAAAGCGAACAGAATTACTCACAATATAAGACTCACAATATAAGACTCACAATACAAGACTAAACAAATAATTGTCAAGTTCATATTCATTAAATCGTTTTTTTTTTCAAGACAATATTTTTTTATTTACACGTAAAGTCTTAGAGAATTATAAAAAATTATTAAAAAGATATTTTAGTTTTAAGAAAGGCAAACATATCGTTTAAATACTAAATACATATGTACATACATATTTTGTTATTTAACAATTAATTTTTGTTATTTTTTTAATATAAAGAATATGGTAATCAACTGTGGAATTTATAAAAACTAGGAAACTAGGTAGGACTTCTTCAATTGTCCTGTTCAACCTTAGCACTTTACATTCTCGGAACAGCTCGAACAATTTCATTGTTATTTGAGTTTTTTACATTTTTCCCCGCTAGTCAACTGTCAGTTATGTCAGTTGACTGTTGACTATAGTCAAAGTTTTAGAAAGGCGCGACATTAAGTTTGAGTTTCACAGACATCTTTAAAACACTAGCGTTTAATTTGATCGAAAAAATTGAACTTTAAAGACTAAAACAATAGCTTTCGCTGTTTATAAGATCTTCAGATCCTTTTTTTTTGTAAACAGGCCCATATGAGTTGACTCTTGTCAAATTTTTAGCAAGGCGTGGCATTAAGTTTGAGTTTCACAGACATCGTTAGAACACTAGCGTTTAATGTGATCGGCTTTCGCTGTTTATAAGATCTTCAGATCCTTTTTTTGTAAACGGGCCTATGTCAGTTGACTATTGTCAAAGTTTTAGCAAGATGCGGCATTAAGTTTGAGTTTCACAGACATCGTTGAAGCGCTACAGCTTAATTTGATCGGAAAAATTAAACTTTAAAGACTAAAGCAATAGCTTTCGCAGTTTATAAGATCTTGAGATCTTCTACAGATTTTGCTTAGAATGCATGGAAACGTCTTTGCACTTACATAATTGGCCATTAAATCCGTTTAGTCAGGATTACGACATAGCTTCTCATAACATTTACGTTGTGCATGTTAATTTTTGTCCATGAGCGGCAGGGCCTATAGTTTAAACTCGATGCTTAAGATTCAGATTTTTAAAAAAGTTTTCATGTCAGTTTTTGCCTGAAGACTGGTGAGAGGAAATATTTTTTGTCGTATTTCATTTTGTTTGGGATATTCGAGCTCGTGTTTAAACTACGGTCTCATGTCTAACAAGCCAATATACTACTTATTAGACTACGACGACTTCATTGGGCTTAATCTAGGATAGTTTTTGTAATATTTCAACTCCATGAATTTCAATCTTCTAAAGCTTATTCAATGCAAATATGGATTGACAAAAGAATGAATTGTACTTTGTTGTGGCGTTGTATTTCTCAAACCCATAAAACGCTAAGGACATTACGGCTCTAAGTTATTTGGTCATCAAAACTGAGATATTGAGTATGGGTTTAGTTTTAGTGGAATACTAATAAGTTCTATATTTTCTTCGTGTAATGTTTTACTACCACAAAAGTTGAAAATTAAAAAAATAGAGGCAAAATTGCCTACGTATTAAATAATAATTAAAGAAAAATTAAAATTATCATTTTGATTGCCAATGAAAAGAGAATGTTTAATAAAAACCATTCGTCTTAGAAGGGAATATATGTAATTATTTAGTTTTTATTTTAAATTTGTTAAAGCTCAGTTTAGTAATTAAACAGAAGTGCTGAATACATCTTTTATTGACTTGTTTTACTGTGTTTTTAATACCTACTTCGTGTGAATGCCTATTAAAATCTGACATAAAGTCGGGATTGAATTTTTCTTAGTTGTAAAACGTAATTCTCTCTTAGCCCCCTGTAGTTTAAACAGTGTTAATTATAATTTAAATTAAACTTTAAGAATATAAAACAAAAGAAAAAAAATCGAAATTCTTACTTACTTTTGAAAAAAGTTGAGCTTAATTGAGCGCCTTGCTACAAAACAAAATTAATTTCTATCATATGATTAGAAATTCTTCTGATGATGATTATTATTAATTAATAGTGATGATGACGTTAATTAATATTGGTTGATGGTGTTGCTGTTAATTTCATTTTTTGTTGTTGTTGTTGTTGTTGGCAGAATAAAATTATTGCTTCTAGCTGTTGTTTTTCATCTAATGCGTGTTATATTGGGGCGGAGGCGGTGGCGGCGTTGATAGTGAGCGATAATGGTTAAAACAAGTGTAAAAATTGGCACATTAAATATTAATTTTGATTTTTTTTCCATTGTTTTACGTTTTGTTTCTATTTATTGTAACAATAAGAAAAAATAACATTTTAAACAGGGCGGCTCTAATAACAAGCATGACTTGACTAAAAGTAATTTTAATCATAGTCATGCTGTGAGTTTCGATTGTCTAAGTGATAATTAAAAAAAATTTACTTTTTAAGTGATTTTTTATTTTATAAAAAAATGATTTTGAAACCTAATTTGTTTGGCAATAAATTCAACATCATATTCTTTGTTAAGATATGATTTTTATCTTTAAAAAAAATATTAACAAACTCATGTTAAAAAAAAAATTTTTTTTTCTTGTTCTCCATTGCTTTACTCAAGATGTTTGACTTTGAGTTCTTCATTTTGATTTCTTTTTCATATAAAATAACACTGTTATACGCGTCGTATATGTATGAATGACTCTTGTGATAAGATAAGATTTCAAAAGAAATCTGTTAGCAAATGCTGTTCTCTAGAAAAGGTTTCTTACAGGTCTACGCAACGTCATCATGTTTGCTTAATTTTTTTTGTAATTTTTTATGGGGAATTATTTTTAAAACGTTTATCATAACTTTTCATTTTTTATTTTTATTTATAAAATCTTAACTACTTTATTATTATGTTTAGTGATATGAATTTAGTTTTTAGTTATTGTTTATATGGCAGGCAAACGGTTATATTTTTATGTAAATTGGCTTATTTAAGAGCATTTTTATAATTTAATTTTAATTGAATTAAAAAAAAAATTAAAATTATGAAAAGTTTAATTAAGGAATGTCTGAAATACTATTTTGTAAAGATTTTAATTATAAAAAATTTACAAAACTAATGATTTATTGTTCTTGAAAATTTGTTTAAAATTTCATTCATAAAAAGCATTATTGCTTGCAAATTTTTTTTATTTTAAAAAATTTAAGTTTTTTTTTAATTTTTTTTATTAAAAAAATTGAGTTTGTCTTTTTGATTTTCTTTTAAATATGTCTTGTACTTTAATATTTTCTAAAATTAAGGCTTTTCTGTTACAAAATATTTTTTTTTAAATAAATAAAGGCTTTCTTTATTTTCTTATCACTTAAAATAAAACAAATTTACTCATGTTGTTAATGTTTTACTTTTAAAATCCGGGCTTGGATATATTCAAAAGCTTTCAAATGGAGATAGTAATTTCAGAACCATAATAGAAATAAAAATCTGTTCTTTCTAAAGTAGGTCCTACATTAGCATAACACGCAGAGATTTACATCATTTGTCAAGCTTCTTAATATCACTTTTCATAATGAATAACGAGGATTTCTCATGGATTTTGCATTTCTCATGGATTTATTATTATTGGCATTATTCCTTTGTGATTTTCTTTTGATTTTCTTTCTTTCTTTTCCAGTTTGATTTGAGGATTTATTGACGAATTTGAGGATTTATTAGTTTAGTTCTTATCGATGAATTTACTGCGACTAACAGTACCATTCGCAATTTTGCTCTTGCTCAAGCTTACTTATTTTAATACGTCCATGTTTTTGCTAATTGTAGCATTAAAAAAAATTCACCATATATCTACGAACAAGTACACGTACGTATACTATTGGGCACTACAATACTTTAGTCAGGACCACAACCTAGCTTCTCATACCACTACTGTTATGTACTTTTATGTGGCGGGACCTATAATTTAACCTAAAACTAAACGTTTTTTGTTACTCTCAGAGATTTTGTCAGTAAAACTGCTGACAGAGGGTCCTCGATAGAAATATAGCAACACAGTTCTCAATAGACTAAAGGGCTTTCGATTTCTAGCGTTTCATCTATGAAAACCCACTAGAAATACTCAAACGAAATTAGATTGGAATCACAAGTAGCAGTGACTTGATATAAGATGTTCTCAAACATGGCTTGCATATGAAATATAATCGTCAGAAATGATCGTCGAAGTGATATAAAATAATTTGCCTGCGAATAGATGGTTGGATGTTCTTTAAAGAATTGAAGGAAATAAAGTATCATTGAGCTTATGGGCATAATATCTCAAGAATATTTATTCTAACAATATTTGATTTTAATAAAGCTTTTAGTCTATAGTGGGTAATTCACGCAAGTTAAGTCTTAAACCACTGTTTCTATAAGACAAACGTTTTTAGACGATCAAGATTTTTTAATAGCTTAAATATTTTTGGAATCTTTTTGTAAAAATTTTCAATCGTCTGAAAGTACTTTGTTAAACCAATCAAAATCTAATTAAATTTTTTAATGCTTGATATAATGATTGAGAAAGATTTCTTGATAAGTTTACTTGACGTTTCTTCAAAATCTTCTTAAGTTTGCACAAAAAATGGTTTAAAAATTGGGCATTTCATTTTGTTCGATTGTGTTTTTTTTATAAGAAAAAAGAATTCAAGTGAAACGATTTACAAAATGTTTGTACGGAACAAACATTTTTAATCTGTGCCTGATTGTAGTGTGCTTGCAAAACTAAAGCGTAAGATTTTTAATACATGGAGGAAGAGTTTTGAACTTTCCCTTCTAGAAACTCGAATTAAAACCAATTAATGTCAATGATAAATTATTTCACGATATTTAACGAGTCGTATGCTTTAAAAATAAAAGAGCTTTGAAATGATTCAATTACTATTCTTAAGATCTTAGGATCTTAAAGAAGATTTGAATAAATTTGACCAGGACATTGGAAAAAGTTTTATTTTTAATCAAATATTTATTCGAATAATAAGGTAATTGGGATTTCATTCAAATTTTCAACTGAAAATTTGAAAATGAATCTTTTTTCGAGTGTTTTTAATTCAGTCAAAAGGTGAATTAATATCTCGAAATAAGACCTTAAAGGCTAGTGTATAAAAATTTGTTTAGCCTGAGGAATGTGGCAAGCATTACCTAGATTTTTTATTACAAAAAAAAACCTTGCATTGCCTTAGAGGTACTAATAAAATATGACACAATTATAACTTATATTGCCACTAATATTCTAAAAACCTAATTTTTTTTCAAATAACATCAAGCCAACTGTTTAAAAACATTAAATTAAATTTCATCACCATTATTTTAAATTACCTTTACAAATTTATTTTCTTTTTCTTTCTTTCTTTCTTTCTTCATATATTTTTCTCTGTAGTTTGCTTTTTCTAATCTTTAAACCTGTCTTATTATAACAAGAAAAAAAAAAGAACTTCTTGTCAATACAGGTAGCCCTCGGTTATTAACAAGGTACGAACCTGTATTATAAGAAATGCCTTAAAAATTCATTTAAAAAAATCTAAAGAAGCAGTAGTAGTAGTAGTCTGTATCCACACTTCCTCTTCTACTTTTTTTTTTTTTTTTTTTTTTTTTTTTTTTTTTTTTTGTTAAATAATTCAAAAAGCCATGAACTTGTTTTAGAGCAAGAAGAAAAAGGTAAATTTTTACACCGAAAACCAAACATAACATCGAAAATAATGATCACCATAAAAAAGAGAAGCTTGTTAAACCAGTTCCCTACACAATTTTTGTTTGAAAAATCTGGATTTTTTTTTTTTTTTGAGTTGGATTTTTACAAAATGTATATAAAAAATACATGTAAGAGAAGCGTTTAAAATTGAGATTTGAAAGAAAAAAAAAAAAAAGAAAAACAAAAATTACTGATGAAATTTCACCTGGAAACAAGCAAGCTATGAAGCTAAATATATTCTGTATATACCTACATAGCTATTAGTTGGCAGAGACAAGAGACCGAAGCAACAAAACCTTTACGTGTTTTCGAAACTATTCGAAAAAGGGTATTGTAACTATTTTTTTTTTCTTTTTTATTTATACAAGTTTTGTTGGTGGTGGTTGTTCTGAAATAGTGATCGGTGATCATTTGTAAAACAATATGGTAATGGTATATACTAGGTAGGGGACGCTATAAAGCGCATGAGCAGCCATGTTGGTTTTTGATGTTCGAAAAGCCAAATATAAATAATAAGTCTTCGTACTGTCACTCTTAATATCGAAAAAGAGTTTTCCTTCTCTCTAACTATCTCTGTTGTGGTTCTCTTTTAAAGTAAAACCGGTAGTTAATTTCAATGAGTGAATTTGTTTTATTTTGAGTGAAACTTTTCTTTACTCTCTCCTTTTTTATGCTCTTTATTAAAGCATAACTCTTGCACTCTTATTACTTTTTTTTCCTTTGCGCACGAGTTTTGAGTTAATTTTGAAAATAAAAAAAAAAAATAAAGTTTCCAATTGTTGTTTTTTTTTTATAATTTTTTGTTAAAATATACAATTTTATTAAAATTTTCTGTTTTTCGTTTTGTTTTTTGCTTAAAGTTAAATTTGTTTTCTTTTTTTTTTAACTAAAATTATTTATAAAAAATATTTTTATTTTGATTTTTTGTCTAAAAAAAAATTGTTTTCAAATATTCTTTTGTTTTTTTTTAAATTTCTTAATACTTCTAACAGAAAAACCTCACAGCAATTTAGTGATTTTTTTTTGTTTGTATCCCGTTTGTATAGATTTTTTTCTTTAAAATTTTGAATTGTTTATCGAAATTTAAAACCCCCTTAATTTGTTTTTATTTTTTTTTTTATGCAAAAAAGTAGTTTTTTTTCTTCTTCTTCAATTGTAAAATGTCTTTAAATTAATTTAAAAAAGTAAAAAGTAAAATAAAAAAGAAAAAGAAAATAAAGAAATTCATACTTTATTATTATGATGGTATTACTTAGGGATCCATGCGTTGTTTATGGCTTGTAGTACCGCCCAATTCTTGGGAGAGATCAGATATCACTTCTCTATAGATTAAGGGATCAATATTTTTGCCCAATTGATACAATAAGAACCAATCGCCAATGTTACACTGTTTAGCCACCGCCTCGACTTCATCGACTTCGGCCAAACGGGAACGGGCACGCAACAGCAAATGTCTCAATTTGGGACCCATGACCACAGCAATACGATAGACCAACGAGATGCCAGATAGAATGGATAAAATGATAAACCAGAACCATAAGAAAACATAGATTTTCTCATTGACAATATTCAAAGGCAACACACAGAGACCGTCGAACTTTTGCACCGAACCGGAAGGACCATATTTGTGGAATGTACATTTAGTGACTTTAGGAAATACACGAGCCATTGGATCTATACGTTCATCTGGTTCCATTTCGGTGAATTTCAAAACATCACTGCCGTAGGTAGAGAATTCACCATCCAAAAAGAAATCGACAAAATAAATTTGACCGATCACATTGATAAAGTTAAGGGCCTCGCATAAGAAGAACCGAAAGGCATAGAAATTGTGACGATTGATGTTGTCCACAAAGTATTGCACCAAGATTTTCTTACGATCCTTTTTACATTCTTCATTCACAATGGGGCTATTCAAGTCCATGACTAACATTTTCAAACGGCCACCTTCCCATGACTTCCACAAATAACGTGGCACATAGAATAATATGGCCTGGAAGAAGAGCACAAAACAAACCCATTGATAGTATTTGTGATATTTAACCTCATCTTCGCCTTCCACATGGGAACCAACACCCGGTTGTACGACATCACGGCCGGTAACACCGGTCCAACGTTCAGGCACCGTAAATGTTGAATAAATCCAACAGTAGGTGTCCATAACACCCAAGGGTATCTCATCCACTATACAATCGATAGGATCGCCAATATATTGTCTGGAGGTAACCAGCAAAGAGAAGGCTATCAAGATAACCACCGTCGCTTTGTAATGCATGCGAAAAACATTATTATCGATACAGACTTGATCGATTTTCAGTAGCCCCTTAACGGAGCCAAAGACATCAAACATGTTGCTGGAGTTTTAGAAACCGTATCCAAAACAAAACACACACTCAACGCTTTAAATTGAAATTTTTTTTTNTTTGTTTTTAATTGAACAGAGTCGTTGTTTATTTCTTTTTTTTTTTTATTTGAAAAAAAAAAAATTTTTTTTTTGTTTTGTTTTGTTTATATTTTAAACAGCGTAACGCGTCTTCCGTAATTCTATCACTTAAACTTCATAATAATGAATTTCGTTTTTTTTCGTATCTTTTTTGTTGTTGTTGTTTGTAATCAATTTCAATTGTATAACACACGCGTTTGTTTTTTTTTCTTTCTTGAAATTCGAGTTGTTGTGTTATTTTCAATTAATTTATTCTCTAAAACGAGATAATTTTTGTTTCTGGTGTTTTTCTTTTTTTTTTTTGGGGTAATAATGATAAAATTTCACTTAAAATTACGCCTGGTGACACCGTCACACTTATGCGTTCTGTTCGAATAGATTATTTCAACTGTTTTGTTTAGATCTCGTTGGCGTTGTTACTCTGATGTCTTTTTGCTTATCACACGAATTGAGTGAATTTTTTTTTGTTATTCAATTTCGAGCTCGAAACTTATGCTCTCATTCTCTCTTGCTACCCATACCATAGCAAAATGTCACTGTATAAGTATGGTATGGAGCGCAAAGAGAGTACATAGCTTGCAATAGTAGTGGTAAGATTTAAATAAGTGGTGGTAACAATATATCACCACCAACAACAGGTATGCTGCCTGTTGGCTTAGTCTAGCTTTATTGCATCTTTTTCGTGCATCTTCTTGTACAACGAAAGTCCAGACTTTTCAAATTGTATTCTGTACATACAGTAGATACAGGCTCATACTCTGTCTCAGTCTTAATGGTTTTTACATATTTTTATGTGTATAAGTTTTGTTTTTGTTTTTTCTTTTAGCACTTTTCAGGTAAATGTACAAGCATGTTTGTATGTACGGTACGTACATATGTGTCTTCATATGGTTTGTTGGTTTATTTTATGGCTTGGGTTTTTCTTTTTATTCTTTCACTTCTCTTCGACTTCACTTTTTTTTTATCATCTTTATTGCTTTTCTACATGCTTCCTTCAATTGCATAGGACAGTGGTTCCAAACCAGGGGTTTTTTTATTACAACAAAAATTTATGCTCTTTTGCACAAGAGCATAAAGTACGTTTTAATATTCCACAATACAATGAAAGGCATTTTGCTCTATTGGATAAGGTTAGCAAAGAATATTGAAGGTTTATAATTTGTCTTAAGAGGTGGCATAGTGTAGCATTAACTGCTATTACAAATCCGTAGAAAAATCATGGAAAAATCATCAATTATGGGATTTCAATTCCTTCTAAATAAATCATTGAGGGCTCGATTCCTGCCTGACCACAAACAGTTTAGTTTTCAATATTTGCAGTTCTGGCACAAAAAGTGCACAACCTTTTAGTCACGATTACGGCCTAGTTTCATATACCATCCATGTTGTGTGTGTTAATTTCATTCATGAGTGCAGGGATCCACAGTTTGAAGTCGACTTCGAACAACAGATTTATGAGAAACGTTTCATATTAAAAAGTTTATTTACTCTCAGAGCTTCCACCAGATGACTGCTGAGAGGAAATCGCCGAAAGAAATATTTTTTTGTTTTGTTGGAGATGTCTCAGCTGGTATTTGAACACAATACCTACTAGACTGAATATACCAGTCACTCTCATTTGAGTATATTCAGAATTAGTGGAATAAAGGTTGGTAAGGCCTCTACTTATGCTACCCTGAGGCTATTAGAAACATATTGTGCTCATAATATACTTCAGTGAGCATTTCGTTAGCCTTTCGCTTGAAAAAATACGGCCTAGTGTTTCGTTACTAAGGCTTAAAGTCTCCGGGGATCATTTTCTAAACCTTTCACGTGTCGTAGCTGTAATGCAATACGTACTACAAACTTGAGTTTAGTATATGGATCTTAAATTGAGTTGATGTTTGAAAAGACCGGCTGATTTTGTCCAAAGAAGTAAATTCATGTGCCGTTATATCTATTCGATTTGATAGATTTTCATCTGATTTTCTATTCGCTTAGCAGTATAGGCTAAGTCTTGTAAGACTTGATACTCATAACGCAACATGTGATATGTATTTTCTGCGATAGTCAAGTAAATTTCTGGTGGACATATATATGTTGTCATCATATTCAAGATCATGCTGCCTTTGATTTAAATGCCATTAGATTCAATCGATCATATCCTTACTTCCCTGGTTCGTTGTATAATCATCTGGCAATAGCAAAAGTGTTAACAGATGTGACAGATAGATCTTGCTGGGTCCTCTAAAGCTTAGTGGGCATATTCATTACAGCATTCATAAGATCGAAACAGAGTGTTAACAATGTTATTACCAAAGTTACGTTTATGGGTTAAATCTTGTTTTCTATCACTTGTCAAAGGTTTGTGCAACACTGTTTTTGTATGTTGAGTTAAAAAAAAAAAAAAAAAGACAGTGCACTTTTTTGAGTGGCTTTAATTTTCTTTCTCGATTATCTTTTCTTTTGTAGAATCATTACTCATCTTCTCATGAACTATGGCTATATGTTCATTCATTGTGTTGTATACGAGTGTATTTATATACAGTATATGTATGTGATATTGATATTTTATGTGTATTTATTGTACCTGACACGGCTTAAAGTATTGTATCTTATTTTAAAGGGTTTTTCTGTATAGGTATTATACTTGTATGTTGCCATATTTATTAGGCATATTCAAAAAGGTAAATGTTGCCATATTATTTCATAAAAGTGTGTAAGCAATAGTCGAATTTGTTTTATGCTTTCATGCTTTCATTTTTATATGCTTTTTAAGTCAAATACAATATTTTAATTCAGAAATATATCAACACTGTATAGTAGAGGACATCTTTCCATTCGTGAATATGTTTACCTCAATATACAGTGGACAACAAAAGTCTTTGTACTCCAATATATTTTGACAAAAAAAAGTCCCCACAGGATTAATACTGTTGCACAAAGTCCCGATATGACTTCAAGAGAGTATATAGAAGATCATTTGAAAGAAAGGTTACTTAATCACTAAACCTCAAATAAAAGTCAACCGAAAAACCTGCTTATGGTGCCACCAGAAAACACTAAACGAAACTTGAACATTCAATTCCAAATGGGTTAAATGGTGTGCTTGACCTTAAAGGATATTCTACTAAATACAAGAGACAACATTTTCATATATTACGACTTTGAATTTTAAATTTACTCAAGGTTCTCTATTGCGGGTACTTATAGAGTCATCTGATACTTTTCCTTATTTTTTTTCTTGTTTTATGAAAAACATTAAAAACTTGTTTGTTTTATAATAAAATAGAAATAAATTAATAAAATAAATACAAAAACCTTAATTTTTTTTTTTACAAACTGTTGGTTAAAATTCATGAAATTGTCAAAATATATTGGTGTACAAAGACTTTTGCTGTCCACTGTATATACAACAATTACCTTATATTGATATCGGTTTTAAGTTTTAATTTACTTTACAATCTCTTTTCTAGGTGTGTTAGCAATTATTTTTTTCAATTGGAATAGTGTTTTTGTAATCTAATTTATCTTTATAATGATTTCGAAATAATTTTTAATTGTACAGTCTTTTAAAATTATGATTGATAATCTTTTCTAAAAATATTAATAAAGTGACACAAGAAATGAAATGTTTCCTCTGAAGCATAAATGATCATATTAAAAAAGAGTGGCATTGTTTTCTATAAAACTTTATTAACCTTTAACACTTATTGCTGGTAAGACATTTGGAACCAGTAAAATAATTGCCAAAATAATGTAAAGAAAGGTTTTGCAGTCATATTTCATACGAATTCGTTATCGGTCTAATGATAAAGGATTACACAGGCCGACAATATTTAAAAAAATTATAAATCACGTGCCAGACCCTCTTTTTCTAAATGTGTTTTGAACATTGTATCTGAATCCGCCAGAAATACTTCATTGCTTTCAGTTTTCGAGATAACTTACCCTCAAAGTACAAAGATAGGGGTGTGACGGTCGCACTTTTCTCAAGTCAAAATCATCAATAAGATAAAGGAATGTGCATACAGAAGATAATATTGTTGCTGTAGCGTAAAGTCCTGAAACAACTTATTGAAATCTGAATTCAATTACTCAACTTGTTGGATTTTGTTCTGCGAAAATTTTGCATAAAGTTCTTGCGTTATATGCCTATCAGGTGCAGCCCGTACAAGATCATTGTTTAGTTTGTATTTTTGCTGATTGTGCTCATTTAAACTGGTCGCAGATGAGTTTTATTGTGTTTAGTGACAATCTTCAAGCCGTTAAAACGGATTAATTTTGATTGTTTGATGGGGTTAACATCATCTTGTTTCTTTCGAAATGTGCCAGGGGCTCTCGTTATAGTCAATGGTGACTCAGCCATGCTGAGTGAATTTTTCCACAATTTTTCATCAGGTAAACATTAACGATATTTGGGTCCAATAAGATGCGGCAACTTCCATTACAGCATTGGCAAAATCAATTGGTAACAATTTTAAATCTCGCAATTGTATTGTAGTCTTAGTCTTAGTCTAATAGTTAGGACTTATTAGACATGAGGCCACGGTCAGATATGTTATGCCGTAAAACCAGCAAATCTGAAGATTTGAAAGCCTTATCGCCGAATTTATTGGAGAAAATAATAAAAAAAAATTGAACTGTAACATGTATGCATAGCCGCAGCGGTTATGTGTATTAAATCGTGTTCTCTAAAGTTATCTAGACCTAAAGGAAACGCCACATAATTAAATTCGATCATTAACTTTAATTATTTATTCTCCTGAAGCCCTAAGGAAATTAAAATTCGCTTAATTTCTTTTTATTGTAGACACCTTTTCACACTACTTTCAATTTACATTGTTGCTTCATTAACGGATTGTGGTTAAAAAGTCCAAAACGAAAACGTAAAGATGAATACAATTTGTTAAACGACAATATAACGTTTATAAATAAATTCTCATAAATTTTCATGGGAAATGACAATTCAAAATAGGAAACATTTGAATAATCTTGAATTAATAAGGATTTTAACTAAGATGATGCAAATACTGTTGGAATATTGCATGAATTTCTTATTAACTACGTGCTTAAAGGCAGGTAAAACACTTGGTTATCCACGTATGCTACAATATTGTTAAAAAAATCTCCTAAATTTAAATCAATTACTTTACGGTTTATATCTTCGTAAACACTTTCTTCCACAGGTACTTACTGAAATTGAATTTTATAACCCTGTCTGTTAATATCTGTTTGTACAATGATAAATCATTTTCAAAAATAAAGTATTATTTGTTGAAATTTCTTTAGAAAATCTCCTAAACGTGCGGTTTATTTTAAAATTTCTAAAGTAAACGTGAGTTATGGATTACAAAGAAATATATTGGAATACCAAAATGCAGGTCAACATGAAATAAAAATTTTTTTTTTTGGTAACTAAACTCATAAAAAAGAATAATAAATAAAATAAATAAATAAATAAAATAAATAATATAATAATAAAAGAGGTATTGTAGAGTAAAGCCACATATAAACACCTTATAGAAATACTCTAATATGTATGAATGAATGGTCATTACAACCCTTTAGTCAGGATTACAGCCTAGATTCTCACACAACTTATGTCGTGTGTGTTAATTTTATACATTAGTGGCGGGACCTACAGTTTAAAGTCGACTCCGAATAACAGATTGTTTGACAAAATTGACATGGCAATTTTATTTTCTGTCAGAGTTTTTACCAGAAATCTGCTGAGAGCAAGTCACCGAAGGAATATTTTCCGTATTTATGTTTTGATGTTTAACCTGGGGTTTGAACCGAGGCCTTTACAATTATTAAGTCAACACACTGCCTACTAGACTACGATAACTACGAAAAATAGTCGCTTAGATTTAATTTTAGAGAACAGAGCAAACTAAAGTCTAAAATATTAATTTTTGCCATGATAACTTCACATGTGTGAAGTCCCCGTAGTCTAGTATGTAGCCTGTGTTTCAAACTCCAACCCAGACAACTCGAACAGAATGAAATTTTAAAAAAATATTTCTTACGGCAACATCTTCTCTGCAATCTTCGAACAAATACTTTGAGAGGAAATACAACTGGCATAATCAGTTCTTTGATTGCCACACAGAGATAAAATAACCTCACTCAACGTGGGTGATATGAGAAGCTAGGTTGCAATCTTGACTAAAGGGTGGTCAACGAATTATGTAAGTACCTTTAAAAAAACTATTGAATTATTTGACGTCAGGGTGGTAATCACAAATTATGTATGTAAGTACCTTCAAAAAAACTATTGAATTATTTGACGTAACAAACATCAGCACCAAGGTAATGTAGGGTATAATAATTGTAAAATGTGGTAATAATTGTTAAATTTTATCAATAAATTAACCATCATAAATACGTAATTTTTTTTATTATTTTTTTCTTCTTCTTTTCCGAAAATGTGTGATCGTTTTCTACAATAAAACACGTCTACACCACCAGCCATTTTATTAACTTATCAAGTTCTATTAAATGAAATCATAAAAAAAATCTAGTTCTTCATGTCCATCGTCTTCTCTTTTGTGTGTGGGTTGAAATATTTCAAGTATTTTCTCTTTGTATTCTTTTGATTTCTAATCTTTCTATTTGAAAGCCTATTTTTTTCACTGTATGGGTGGGTATTTGAACAGGTTTATTGCTGGTTTCTTTTCAAATACTTCGAGTTGAGATTAGAATATAAAGTGTCATAAAACTAATTCCATTTTGTTGTTGTTGTTGTTATTCTAGTTTATAAATATGTAAATTTCTTTTTTTCTTTAACTATTTTATTCTAAAGGGTCCAACCTTATTGTGTACGTATCTTTAGATTTGAAAAAAATTATTTTTTTTTTATTTTTTTTTTATTGAAAAACAAATTTTATGAATCTTTAAATATTTAACATGATCTTCTTTTAATGCGAGTTAAAGACGATCTAATGAAACATAATAAAACGTTAGTTTATTGACTTTCAAATATTATGGCTAATCACTGCGGTGTAACCATACTATTCGGTTTGAATTGTGGTTTAAAAATTTTCCGCGTATGCTTAATTGCAATATGCATTGTAAGTCGCAATGTGAATAACATTCGTACATCTATGCCCAGCAATGCAATGTATTTGCAATCCAGCCTTCTTAAATTAGTAATCTCTACTAATTTGTCACTCACAAAATATCGGCACCTCATGCATTCAAATAGGCAAAAATATAAAAAGTGCTTCATTGTTTCCTTGTCTCCCCTACATTAGCTGCTATTCACCATATTTGTGTAGTTGAACTGTAGCTGCAAACAGTGTTAATCAGACAACAAACCCATATTCAATCTGAGCAACTAGTTTCCCTGTATCGTTTTTGCATTGCGTTTCCGTGACATTTGTAACTCGGTTTTTAATGATTCGAATGCCCTCCTATGCTTAACCTTTCCAGACACTACCTGGTATCAAAGTAACCAAATCACTAATCTCTTACTTCTATCGAGTCTTTAAACAGATACTTCCAAACTTTAGCTGTTGTTAACCGCCATTTTGTTGAAACAGACAAATTGTTTGTCATTTATTTAGATCGCCTTGCCCAATCAACAGACGAACATTCATTCCACAATACACGCAAGTAATATTTTTTTAAATCAAAATGGGTGTGCTGTTCTATCATCTTACCGAGAGGACTACTAGCAATGAGGTGGATAGAGGATAAGAGGCGTGTGGTTCAGTAAACTATCGATCAACACCCGTACGTCGCAAAGATCAGCAAGATTTGCCAAAAGCAACTCCTCTTTCCGTGACTCCAATTTCAATTTCGGGTCTCTCAAAACAACTCCACAACTTCACAGACCATAACAGATGATTTTGGATTCGTAAAATCTTCGTTCGGAATCGATTGTAAATTGTAGGTTCCACACACAACATGGGTGGTGTAAGATGTTAGGTTGTAATCTTGACTGAAAGGTTGTAATGAACAATTGTGTATGTATTATATATGCCTGCACTTGTATAAAATTTAACTGGACCAGGAAATGAAGTGTGCAGTTGGCAAAAAGGTCAACTTTTGCAGTTGCTTTGTGGACTGGTGACTTCATCGGCTCGTATTGTATATTCTGCACAAGCGATTTGGGGGCGTTTGTGATTTTTGAACTGTCTGTTGGATTTTTTTTTTTTTTTTGTGAAATCTCTAAAGATAAAACAACGCACCAGAAATCGTTCAAATTCAGTCTGTTGTATGCATTAGAGTCATGGAAAATTGGATGCGCTCCGGTCAGAGAAGTTGAGACAGACATTTGAACGATAGATAAAAGGGATTAAAACGTCTTAATTTTATAAATTTGAAAATCATAAAGAAAATTTGTTTGTTGAACTGATTGCTCAGTCTGTTGTATGCATTAGAGTCGTGGAAAATTGGATGCGCTCTGACCAGAGAAGTTGAGGCAGACATTTAAACGATAGATAAAGGGGCTTGAAGCGTCTTAATTTTATAAATTTGAAAATCATAAAGAAAATTTGTTTGTTTAACTGATTGCTCAATTATGTTGAAGTGATTACCCTTAATTTACTATGCCTGTCGTCTATTATTTTTTTTTTATTTACCTTTTGTAAGTAACACTTAAACACACAAAAAGAATTTAAAACAATAAGAATTATAAACGTAAACAAAGCAAGAAATGGAAAAAAAGGTAAGAAATTTCAATCCAAAAAAAAAAAACAGTATTCGAAATTTTTGATAAGAAATGAAAATGAAAAGAATACCTTATGCTATCTGCGTGTTTATTCGAATATTTGTCTGTATGTCTGTCTGTTCCCAAGTAATAATCCAAAGTTTATGTTGTCAAAATGAAAATATTTTGTAATCGTTGGTATTAAATGTTTATTGATTAAAATTTATTGCCTGTTTTTCTTTGTTTTGTTTTCATTTTTTCAATTGCAATTGTGACCAATTGAAATTGCAAAAGCAGAAGCAAATTATCTGTTCTTTCACTTTTTCGAACATGATATGTGAAGATTTAATAGAACAGATACAATATAAATATGATACGATACGATATGATACGATACGATATGATTTCTGATTTCGAATCAAATAAAATGGAGCGACTGGTGTCTTTATCAGCGTAAGATCGTTTGTTTGTAGTGTTGGACTTTAACTCTTTTGCAGTTGCAGGTCGGCAAGAAAACAGAAAGAAGAATATCAAATTCATACGTGACTTACAACAGCCATATTTATTTTTCTTTCTGTGTTTTCAACTCCAATTGAAACGTATTGAATTAAATGTTTTCCAAGAATATTTTTTCTTCAATGCCTTTTCTTTTTCTTTTATGCTTTTGTCTCTTGAAAATACTTGAAAACTAAAACAAACTCAAAGAGTTTCTTAAGTAAAGACCACATTCAAGATCGATAACACTGTTAAGCATTTCGATAATTTTGAATCTAAATTCCACATAAAAAATCAAGAAGAAAGAAGAAAATAATATTCCAAATAAATGTTATTGCCCTGTAACCATAATTAGTTGTAATAATTTTTATTTCATTTTATGATATGCCACTGTCTTAATTTCTCTCTTCTTCTACTTCTTCTACTTGTCAACTATGTAATATCATATGTAATTTAATACATTCTTGACATCAAATAATGTTTTTGCCTTAAGTGGCAGTGTTGATACATTAAGTCGTTGAAAATATTGATTTTCAAAAAGATTTAATCGACCAAAACCGTGTTAAAAATATAAATTTTTTTTATCATATTTCTTGTTTTTATTATGCTGTTAGTTGCTGTTTTTTGTTTTTGTTTTTGTTTTCTTGCTTTGATGATGACCTTGTTTGGCTCGATCAAATTTCTAAGATTTTTTTTCTTTACTGACGAAATTTTAAAAACATTACTGCAACATATGGTGTTAAAAACTGCTTAAAATAATAAATTTGTCACCATAAATTCGGATTGTTTCTCTTTGTTGTTTTTGGAAATAAAGACACACGTTTTTTTTTCTTGTTTCAATAAAAATTCTTTATAGAGTTGGAAGATTTATGGGAAATGTTTGTATGTGATTGGCTGGTAAATAGAAATTCATTTGGAGAGTCATAGATTTGTATAGAACTTGAAATTAATTTAGAAACTTCACATACATAGATACATATTTAGTCATTACAACCCTTAAGTCAGGGTTATGACATAGCTTCTTACACCACCTTCCTTGTCTGTATTAATTTTTATACATGAGTGGCGGGCTTGTTAGACGAAAGGCCAGGGTTCGAATCCCCGGTAAGATATCAAAAACGAAAAACTGAAAAAATATTTCTTCGGCGACTTCCTCTCAGCAGATTTCTGGCAGAAACTCTGAGAATAAATAAAATTGCCATGAAAAGTTTCTCAAAAAATCTGTCAGGGATTCGCATCTGGTCCTACAACACCAACTTAACGGTGATAAATCATTAACGTACCGACAGACTTGCCATAATTTGAACGAGGCGGGGGCAATGACAGTATTAGCCCGACAGCCATTTCAGCCAGCTTTCACACCGCCTACTAAAGTGCCGGAGTACTGTCATCGGCAGCCTGTTTCACCAATTCAAATTCACTTTCCGGTATACCATAATTAGAACCTTACCGGGTTCGGTTCTAATGCCCCAATCTGGGGCGTCGTATCTCACTGCTTCTCCTATTTTCCCATTTCCTGAGGGAACCCACTGTGAAATGATGCCTAGTTAATGGCGGCATCAGTTCGCCTTGTCGCAGATAGCGTCTTCGGTCATTTGTACCTTTTTGTAGTACGCCTCCGTATCTGCCGCTCTTGGTCGGCGACTGCTTATTGGTTATTCGCAGCTAGCCTACATGGAGTAGGCCGTCCAGTTATCCGTCAACTACTGACCCCCCATGGTAGCCTGAAGCTAAGCCCCATGTGTATGTATGTATGTATGTATGTATGTATGTATGTATA
>QOCX01000268.1:58974-133300 GCA_005959815.1 Sarcophaga bullata
TGTATGTATGTATGTATGTATGTATGTATGTATGTATGTATGTATCTATCTATGTATGTATGTATGTATGGATGTATGTATGTACATGAGTGTACATGAGTGGCGGGACCTACAGTTAAAAGTCAACCCCGTACGATAGATTTTTAGAGTTTTGACACTAAAAAATCTACACTAAAAAACCATGAAAAAAATCACCCTTTATACCTATTTAACTTATCAGAACTGACCAAAACAAATTATTATAATGACAGTCATTGGTTGTCATTGATTACTTAAGCCATTTCGCCTTAAAAGCACAAATTTATAAAGAAGATAAAAATAAAAAAATTCCTAAAAAAAATGTGTGAAACATTTTTTATACGCGTAAAATATAAGAAAAATATTGCATCACTTTCTAATATACTAACGGTGAAAAAGACCGTTACTTTGTAAAAAAAATAAAATAAAATCAAATTATCAATTGAAAGTAGGAACAAAACACCTTGACAAGTTAACAGCAACATGCTCGTACATTTAAGTTTTTTCGTGATAAGATAGTATACAAACTAAACGGTATACTAACTAACTGGTGTTAGTTTTGTTTTAAAATAAAATACCAACACACAAACACACACACACATTAATTAACACAATTTTAAATAAGAAAATGATACGTTTTCTTCATTATTTATTAAAGCAATCTATTTAATTGCCTTTTTTTTATCTAAGAGAAGGAATCTCAAAAACAATACACAAAACTAAAGTGATGAGTAAATTTTAATGAAAGAAAAAAAAAATTCAAATGAAAACTGTTTGAATAAGGCTACAGTAATAAAAAATAAATTGTCATTTGAATTTTGCACGTGTTTTGTTTTGTTGTTTCTGTGTCTCATTTCAAGTACCAAGAAAGTAAATGATTACCACCAAATTATTTTTAGCCAATTTATAGTCATTCGAAGTAATTTGTTGTATAATATATTGGCCATAAAATTGCGTTTTTTGGTAATATTGTTTGAGGAATTTTAATAAGAGAAATATTCTAAGGAAAACACTGATTATGAGTGTTAATTATACCAATTTGTGGTTATTTTATGATTAAAGCATTTGATTTTTATGGAATTTGAATATTTATTCTATACGACTCTACATAACAAGCTAAACGATGTAGAGGATCAGAAAACATTGTTTATTCTCGCAAATAATGGGGGTGAAACGGAGCCTCTTAAATTTTCAACAGAAAATGTCTAACAAATGCTCGTATTAATATTGTTCGAAGTCGACTTTAAACTGTAGGTCCCTCTACTCATGTATGAAATTTAACACACAGTGATGTGTTCGGTCTTAATCAGGTTTGATGGCTTGTAATGACCATAGTGCGATCATATAGAAGCATAAGACGAAAGTTAGGCATCCTACCTAACTAGGCTGAAACTATTATGCTACTATAAGTCATCCCACAAATGAAGTTTGCCTGAAGCCTTGGTTTACAAACTTTCTATATGAACTTAATAAATTTAAATTATTGCTGAAGTGAAATGATATCTTGTTTTATATTTTCTTTTATATAGGATTTCCTCACAAATTATTATCATATGCCATAATATACAGGCTTTGTTTTTTTATCATTTCCTTTTATATTGTTGCGTAAAATTTATATGAAATAATAATAAAAAAACAAAAGCAAAAAATGAGTCAAACTATTTAAATAAATTATGAATAATTAATTAAAACAAATACATTGTCGTTGTTCGACTGCAGAAAACATGTAAGCATGCTTGCTTTAGTAAACTTTAGAAATAATTCTGAAATCATTTTGGATCTATAATTTTGGGTAGTTTTGTAAATTGATGAGGAATCAAAATAGAATTCAAATCTAACTCGACGTTAGTTTCTTTCTGCACAAGTTGTATCAGTTAGTCAGAGGAAGTAGGTCATACTTTCTTGGGTGTGGACTTTAAGCAGGCCTATTAGTATTCTAATATGGAAACTTTCAAACCCCTTATGTTTCTGGCAATTGGGATGGTATACTAGTCGAAAAAGAAAGAAAAAAAGCGGTAAAGAACCTTCTCAAGGATATTAAATCAGTTTATCGAGGTTCTTATGACAACAAAAGAGATAAATAAAGGAAGAAATCATAGAGAAACTCAATGTATTTTTCTAATTCACGCAACAATAATAATATTAGCTGGATGGGGATCATACATAACATAATTGGCCATTACAACCTTTCAGTCAGGATTACGGCCTAGCTTCTCACACCACTTATGTTGTGGGTGTTAATTTTATAAATGAGTGGCGGGACCTACAGTTTAAAGTCTACACCGAACAACAGGTTTTTTTGAGAAACTTCATGGCAATTTTATTTACTCTCAGAGTTTTTTACCAGAAATCTGCTGAGAGGTAGTCGCCGAAGAAATATTTTTTCATATTTCGTTTCTGATGTCTGACCGGGGATTCGAACCCTGGCCTTTCGTCTAATAAGCCAACACACTACCTACTAGACTACGGCGACTTCAAAGAAACCCAATCAGCGAAAATGCAAAGCAAACTATTGCAGATTAGCTTCAATTTATGCCAAAATCCTTATAAAAAAACACGAAGTTGTAGAAGGGCAACGGCCAACGAGTTAAAAACGATGATGAATAAAAATTTCAGCGTTTTCTTCAAAACTTTGGGATACAACAGCAATATTCTCTTCGGCGCGTAAAGTGTGTTAATGATGGTTTTGTATGAATGAGAATCCCTGGAAGCAATTTAACAAACTTCAAAAACAATTTCACAGAATTTAAATTTATTTGTAGCCTAGTCTAGTAGGTAGTGTCTTGGCTTATTAGACATGAGGCCACAGTTCAAATCTCAGGCAAGATATCTCCAACTAAAACGAAATATGAATAAAAAAATTTTTTGGGGACTTCCTGTCAGCAGAGTGCAGCCCTTGCGCTGACCAACTTCTTGCTCTTCCCTGGCTTTGGTAGAACTTGGTGAGTACAGGGACTGCGTTTAACTGTGGTGCCACAACAGGCCGCTATGCGTGCTCAAGTGAGATTTTTGATAACAGAGGCTATCACTCCGACCTAACATAAGCTAACCTCCTGTCAGCAGATTTCTGGCAAAAAAGCAGAGTAAATAAATTGGGAGAAGCTAGGCCGTAATCCTGACTGAAGGGTTGTAATGGCCAATTATGTTATGTTATGTATGTAAATAAATTGGCCATGAAAAAAATTCTTAAAAAGCTGTCGTTCGGACACTCATGTATAAAATCAACACACACACACAATGTAAGTGGTGTGAGAAACTAGATCGTAACCGTGACTGAAGGGTTGTATGCATGTAAAGTCACGCTCATGTAAATACAACCTAGTGCTACTCTTGTGATACTATCGTGCCAATTTATCAGAACGATTTATTTCCATTTTTTTATTTGTTTAAGTATGGGTTGTTGCGCTAGTAAATGCCTGAATACTGTTCTCCCTTTGTTGAACCTTTTATTCGTGGCTATTTCTGCCTCTGGCTGTTTCTGCCTCTGGCTGTTTCTGCCTCTTGTCACTGTCCTAGGTAGCTGAAGCTGTCCGTATATTCGACTGCTTGTTTCGATATTGAAATTTTTTTTGAATTCCCATATTACCCGTTAAACTTTCCATATCTTGAGTTAGTTGGAGATCTTAGTTTTCGCTTAAACTGAGTTTTCGACTTGGCGTGAGATATCAGACAGCATGCTGTGACAAATTGAGGTGTTAGAGGCAATTATTTGTCTTACATCAGGGTTAGAGTGTTGACAGTGGTGGTTGACAGACGTTCCCGTTGTAAAGTAATAAAAGATCTTCAGTTACTTACATGATGCCTTTGGAACTCATACAGTTTTTAAGCGAATGTTTTACTTAAAAGCGGGAGTCTAATTGGGCTTTATGGCATAGAAAAAATTTTACAAATTTTTATAAGAAAAAATTTTTAATTCTTTACTTCATTGCCATAGAAAAGTAATTTTTAAATATCTTACAAAGATATTTAACAGTTACTGACTGATTGATTGAGAAGATTTCACTTTTGTTTTAATAAAATTTTATTTTCTTTTGTTTGTTTTGTTTTCATTTTAAACAAAATTGAGAACAATTTCTTCTACTCAAATTGCTAACGAAGTCAAATATTATCTTATCAGACGAGGCCAGTGGGGGAAAAAAAGCGCAATATTGTATTTCTATAAAAACAATCACAAGAAATTTTTAACTCAAATAAAATACTTTAAACATCAAAAAATAAAATATGGAACAGAATACTCTTTCGTATGAAGAAAATATGAAGTAAAAAATAAAAAATAAAAAAAATTATGAATTCTGATAAAAAAATATAAAACTTGAGAACATTAAGTCTTCAATAATACTAATAGAGTGGGTAATGAGAAGAAAAACTTTTAGCCAAAGGGGACTGGGAACTGATATAAAGTAAAGAGCAATATTTAGTTGACAAAATGTATTACGAACGTTATGAAGAGGACGTAAATTAAAGCGCTTTGATTAAAGTTAACCGAGAAAAGAAAAAAACGATATTTCACTACGTGAAGAATAAGATTACTTTATTGCATTATATTTACAATGAAATAAATTTGATTACAACAATTAAAACAAAAAAAGAAGTGTTCCAAATAAATAAAAGTGTTCCAAATAAAACCAAATAAAACCAAAAAAAAAAAAAACAAAAGTTTTAAAGCCAAACGAAATTAAAATTCAGCAAAAATGTTATACACATTCAGTTCAGTGACACCGTATCTGAAATTTAATCCAAAACGTGTTACCATCGATAATATTGTATTTAAGCTACACTATCGCTGGACATTCATCATACTAATTGTGGCCACAATATTGGTATGCTCACGCCAATACATTGGCGATCACATTAAATGCATTTCGGATACCATACCCGCCCATGTGATTAACACGTATTGTTTTTTTACACCAACATTTACTTTGGTAAGTAAAATTTAAAACATTTTTTATTTACTTTCTTTTGTTTAATTTAATAACAAATCAAATTATGAAAACAATTTTAGGTACGTCATTTAAATAATAGCGCTTTAGCAACTGGTGCCATATTTCAACCCGGTATTGGTCCATACGAAACGCAAGAAGAACCCATCAAACGTCACGCTTACTATCAATGGGTACCATTTGTATTATTTGGCCAGGCTTTATGTTTCTATTTGCCGCATTTCTTATGGAAAACGTGGGAAGGTAAAGTATTGTTTATTGTATAAGGAATTGGTTTGTTAGCGTGGCTTAATTTGGGTTGTTTTGAGAAAATAGCTTCAAAAAGATAAGGTTACTTACCCTAAGTTCTTACTTGCGGACTACCGAGAGGAAATCGCTGAAAAAAATATATTTTCATATTTTGTTTTGCTCGAGATATCTTCTGGTCAGAGATTAAACCATCGGCTTTCGTCTAATAAGCATACACTACGGCGACTTACATTACCCTTACACTATATTACAGTTTTCATAAGTACATATTAACTGTTTTATATCTTTGCGACCCTCGTAACCAAGTTCAATTTATTAAAAACTAGACGTAACCACCTATGCATCACAAGAGGCTTGATAAGCAGGACCTGGTTAAGTTAAATTCATTTTGCACCAACCTAAAACGTAGTTCGCATTGGTCTTATCATAGATTATTCGGTCCATATATCTATAGTTTCTGGGTGTTTTTTTTCTGGCAATTTTGGGAGTGTTGGTTTTAATCCAAAACAGCCCTAACTAAAATAATTCTGTCGATAAATTTTGGGTATCCAAATCATACCCTTTAGGTTTCACGTTATTGAACAATGACACATCATTACGGTTTCTACATCACACATACATAATTGGTTATTACAACCCATAAGTCAGGACCTAGCATTCCACATCACTTATGTTGTCTGTGTTAGTTTACATGAATGGCGGGACCTACACTTTAGAGTCGACTACGAACGACAGATACTCGTATTTTTGAGAAACTTTTCATGGCAGTTTTATTTACTCTCAAGGTTTTTGCCAGAAATGTGCCGAGAGGAAGTCGCCGAAGAAATATTTTTTCATATTTCGCTTTTGATGTCTGACCGGGGATTCGAACTGTGACCTTTCGTCTAATAAGACAACACACTACGTGCTAGACAACGGCGACTGAAAGAAGGCAGTTGTTAAAAATTATTTTCAGTCTTTGGATGGGTATCATATGCAGAGTCCTATGCCAGAGTCTTCGGCGGCTTCCTCTCAGCAGATTTCTGGCAAAATCTCTGAGAGTAAATAAAATTGCCATGAAAAGTTTCTCAGAAATCTGTCGTTCGGAGTCGACTTTAAACTGTAGGTCTCGCCACTCATGTATAAAATTAACACACACAACATAAGTGGTGATGAGAAGCTAGGCCGTAATCCTGACTGAAGGGTTGTAATGGCCAATTATGTATGTATGTATGTATGCCAGAGTCCTATTGGAATTTCTGAGACTGCTCCTATATATACATTGTATTGTCTCATGTTCTCCATATACTCCTAAAGGATCAGATTTACTTGGCTGTAGCACGAATAACTGAAGTCTATGCGATGTAATTTGGATGCCAGTCAATTCGTTCGAATTAGTTGTTGAAACAGCTTCAACAACTGCTGCACCTATACTGTTATCTTCTATGTCTCTGTATCCAGGTATTCGTATGAGAGTAACCGTCGAATGTCTCTCTTAGTCCTTTACCGACTGTCATAATACCGCAATAAAGTTCAATGTGGTCTGCATGCCCTTTAAAACTATGTACGTATATATTCTTATGCGATAATCCTAGATACAGAATACGTTCCGCGACTGTTTTTGTTTTTTATAACAATTATCTTGGATTAACTACTACTAGAGTTATAAACAGCTTAAGGGATAATATTTCATTCAACTGATACGAAAGGATTCTGAATTCAAGAGTTCCAAATCAATAGTACTTAAGACCTATGCGCAATTTTGGTCTCAGGCAAAAGTTATGGACCACGACCTCGATAAAGCCCAATAATAGGAGAAAGAGTTCCGCAACTTATTCCACTACAAGATAACCCGTTTCATAGCATGCAAGTAAGAAAATAGTTTAAATTCAAGAAAGTTTTCTGTTACAAAAACTAACCTATCGAAGTGACCTTTGACCCAGGAAGTTAGTATCAGTAATTAGAAAAAATTTCCCTCAATCAATAATAATTTTTGAAAAATATTTAGGTTTTGTTTTTGTGAACAAAAATGTTAAAAAAAAGTCACTCTAATGAATCAATTCTTTTCAATTACTGTCAAATCAAATTGCTTTAAAACACCATCATCAATATCTATCTTTCTCTTTAGGTGGCCGCATAAAAGCTTTAGTGTTTGGCCTTAGAATGGTTGGCCTTACAAAATATCTACAAAATCAATCACTCAAAATTGGCAATTTAAATATACCCTCCATGGATGAAATGGATTCGCGTATCAAAGATATACGCCGTACTATGATTGATCGGATGCGTTTGAATCAATCATGGGGTGCCCATTTAGTATTTGCCGAAATATTGAATTTAGTGAATGTTTTAGTGCAAATCTATTGGACTAATGTGTTTCTGGGTGGAGCTTTCTATTCTTTGGGACCCAAGGTGCTACATGAACGTTGGACTAATCAAATGGATGCCTTGGATGTGGTCTTTCCCAAAGTAACGAAATGTCATTTTCATAAATTTGGTGCTTCTGGATCGCTACAAATGCATGACACATTGTGTGTAATGGCATTGAATATTATAAATGAGAAAATCTATACGATTTTATGGTTCTGGTATTTGTTTGTATTATCGGCCACAATTTTGGGTCTAATATGGCGTGTCTTTACATTGTTCTTTTACAAAAAGTATGAAATTTTTGTTTGTTTTTTTTCTTCTCTGGATTATTTTAAATTTTCTTTTCTTTTTTAGTTTAAAATTCACACGTTATTCTTTGTATTGGGCCAAGCCAGGCAAATTTGATGAAAAAGAACTATCCGCGGTTATCAATAAATGCAATTTCTCCAATTGGATGTTTTTGTTCTTCTTGCGTAGTAACTTGTCGGAATTCCTATTCAAGAAAGTTATTTACCATCTGGCCAGTGAATTTCCAGATGAACAACGTGATAATAGCATTAACGATACCTTGGCTAGAGATCATGCCCACATGGATCCAAGTCGTATGCAAACTTTACGTATCGATGAAGTTGATACGCCTTTGCTGAATAAGCCAAGCAGTAGTAGTAAAATGGATTAAATTTCTCTTCAATGGAATTTTATTTTCTATTTTTTGTATTATTTTTATTGCTGTAGTTGTAATTTTTCTTTTCTTTTTTGACTTTATTATTCATAATTAATACCAAAACAAAAATACACTATTTTTCGTAGTTTATTTACATCAAAAAAAATAAAAAAAAATTGTGTTTCATTTTTTTTTTTGTTTAAAATCGTGTTTTTTAAAATGGGGTCAAGAGCGTTTTCTAAATCCTATTAAAATAAAGTGATTTCTATGAAAATAATGGCTAAGTCATCGAAAGTTGATTTAAGATTAAAAATGATTAAACAGTGACAGGCCAGTAAGCCCTGTAACTTGATACCCCACACATGCATACATACATACATAATTGGTCGTTACGAAGTGTTGTCAGGATTATGACCTAAATCCTTACACCATTTAGGCTTTGTGTGTTAATTTCATACAGGAGTGACGGGACCTACAGTTAAAGTCGATTCCGAACAACAGATTTTTGAGAAACTTTTCATGGCAATTTTATTTACTCTCAGATTTTTCTGCTGAGTGCAAGTAGCCGAGGAAATATTTTTCATATATGACCTGGGCTTTGAACTGAGGTCTCAAATAAGCCAATCTAATAAGCCAGCACACTTCTACTAGACTATGTCGACAAAGTGTTCCATAATAAGTGTACTTAGCAGTGTTCTGGCAAAAATTTCTGGGAGTAAAAAAAATTGCCATGAAAAGTTTCCCAAAAATTTGTCGCTCGCAGTTGACTTTAAACTGTAGGGGCACTACACTCATAGATAAAATTAATATACACGAAATAGGGGTGGTGTGAGAAGCTATGTAATCCTGACTAAGGGCATCTAATAACAAATTAAGTAAGTATTAAGTAAGTTTCTGTACTCAAAGATCATTGCGCAATGGGTAGTTACACATAGAGAAGCATCTCTTAATGTGTTTTGACATCGTGCTCATGTGCCACTCGCTCCTATGCTAACCCTTTTGCTATCTAAATCAGGGGTTACCAAAAATTTTTAGGTTGTGTTTTAGTGAGTAAGAGAGAGAAAACAAATTGAGAGAATTTATTTATGTACTCTCAAAGAAAAATGTTAGTAATATATGCTATTTATATTTTCATTTCATCAACAAATTAGGAAATCTTTTTAGATATTTATTAGGAGCTATTTTTTGTTCATAAATTTCCTCAGCTACTAATAACAAACGTTTTAATTTTTCAAAAAAAAATTGCTTTATGTCTACAAAAAATCTGTTCCCTTTCCTTATTAGTTAAATTTCTCAAAATGTCCTTTAAGAACATATAAGACATTGGATTTTAATAAAAGCATTTTTAAAATATTTTATATTTAAAATATTTTTTGAGTGTAAACCTGAAAAATAAAATGTCATAGCATCTGCTTCCATGTGCACTCGCCGCACTCGTCTGATCGACAACTACATAAAAGAGCATAAGCAATGTGTGTTAATTCTCTCTGCACAAGTGTGCTATCAAATGGTAATCCCTGATCTAAATGCATCAGAAAAGAAGTCGTCATCTATGAACTATTAGTGTGATTAATTGAATTTTTTTTTTACTTACTTTTCCTCAAACAGACTATTGAAGACAGCTGAAAGAAACTTTTCTTTTCCACGCTGCTTTCAACACAAACTTTAAAATGCATTCCACATTTCTTATCTTTTTTTTCGTTTTCCTCTAAATTATTTCCAATGCATCTTTAAGCTTAAGTCTAAATATTTAACCTTTTTAAAGTGTTCTTAATTAAGCCGGCAAGTGGACTATTTAAAAATGCATAAATTTCAACAAAATGAAATAAAAAAAATGCAAATTTCAATAATACCCCCACATCAATGCAAATAATTTCAAATGATAATTATCAAGATGTTGTTCATTATCATTATCGCACGATCTAAACTCAGGCCCTGTTTACGGCATTTGATCAGTAACTTAGACAAGTAAAATTAGTTTAATAGAGAAGGAAAAAAATGTTTTTAATTAAAAAACAAAAACAAAAAATAATTTTTATGAATAAATAAATGTTTTTAAGACAATTTTACCTTTCCATAGATATGTACATACGTACATACAATAATTGTGTAATTGTACAGGAATTAATTAAAAACAGAAATAGAAATACTTGAATGAACAAAAAAAAAAAAAAATTTTAATATTGTTTTTAATTGTTTATTAATCCTTAACCCATGTTCAACTGCAATTTTTAATAATTCTTAAAGTATTTTTTGTTTTATTTTCATGTGTTTTTTTATTACAATTTATTTTTCATATTTTCCTTTGCATTGATTTCAAATAATTGCATGAATTTTAATGTCAACTAGAATCAGTTTAAAAAAATTGCCAGCAGTTTACACTCGTGCCAACCGTTTCAAGTATAATTGCAAATAAATTTTAAGTGAGGTAATTAGAGCAAAAATTATTTATTATTGCAATTTACATTTTATAACGAGTTATTCATGCCTGAAGTGGGAAATTTATTTTAAATGTTTCTTTCATAAGCCTTGTAGATCTCTAGGATATTTAGAAACAATACTGGTTTTTATGTTCCATAGAAGATCAAACACTCAAAAATAAAAACGATTAACAAAGAATTAAGAAAATTTTGAAATAAAGGAATTCAAAGGAATCCATTTCGATACCAACTTAAAAAAAAGAGTACGTTCAATACGCAAAAGTTTCTCTATATATTCTCACAGGGAATGTTGTTTAAAGATATGTATGACAACCCTAATGAAGTCGCCGTAGTCTAGTGGGTAGTGTGTTGGCTTATTAGACCAAAAGCCAGGGTTCGAATCCCCGGTCAGACATCAAAAACGAATTATGAAAAAATATTTCTGCGGTGACTTCCTCTCAGCAGATTTCTGACAAAAACTCTGAGAGTAAATAAAATTGTCATGTAAAGTTTCTCAAAAATCTGTCGTTCGGAGTCGACTTTAAACTGTAGGTCCCGCCACTCATGTATAAAATTAACACACACAACATAAGTGGTGTGTAATGGCCAATTATGTATGGATGTATGTATGTATGACAACCCTAACATCTTAGGGCTTGATCAGTGTCAATCAATCAATTATTTGCTTAGCAAAGTAAGGAAATAGTATGAAATTGAAAGAGAAAGATGAAGGAACGTAAAGCATGGTGAAATCATGAGAAAATCATATGTCAATATCTCGCCAGATGGTCATTGGTATTGCCAGGACGTAGGTTAGAAGGTTCATTCATAATGCGCATAACAAAATTCAATTGAAAATTTGCTATGATTGAAGGAAAAATAATGCCTCATTGAAAAGCATAATCAATATGCAAATGAGTGCTTGTGTTGACACACAGATTGGAATACATACTTTTCAATAAAGAAAAAATTAAGGATGCCTTAATCTTGTTAACAATCCTCGTACTATTCTATGAAAAATATGATTTTTTTTAACTGATAAGTAATTAATATTGTGCAGCAAGTTCTGAAATGAGGGGCTTGTTATCCGTCGTTGGTTATGAATATAAGCTTAATTATCTAGTAGGTGGTGTGTTAGTTTATTAAACGAGAGCCCTTGGTGTCCAACCCCCAGCACAGACATATTAAGCAAAACGAAATTTTTAAAAAAAATATTTCTATCGGTGCCTTCCTCCCAGCAGTTTTCTGAGAGCAAATAATATATCCTTGAAAAGTTCCTTAAATATGTGCTTTACAGTCGGTCAAAAACTGTAGATAAAATTACCACCTACACAACATGGGTGTTGTCAGAAACTAGATCAGTTACGTAATTTTCCCGTATTCTTATTATTTTTTGAATTTTTTAAATAAGCGGGTGATTGATTGATTGATTGACTCATTGACTGATTGATTGATTGACTCATTGATTGATGATGCTGTAGAAGCTGGTATTAGAATGTGTTTTTGAATGTTAAAGCAACTAAAATATTTAACTTCTTCAGATATAAGATGAGTTAAATATTGAGACTGGAAATTTTCTTATATTTTCCCTTATAAAACCAGTTTTACTTAAGAGAAATCACAATTGATTCCAAAATAGATTTCAAAATAGTATTGTTTGGCTTATCCTTTGGTGTAAAAAAAAATTTTTTTTTGTAATTAAAATTGCTGGGAAGAATCAAAGCGTTAGAAAATTAATTTCTTACAATTCCTAAATTTTTAAAATATTTTTTTTTATAATTTTTTTATTATCAACATCTCTCATAGTGTTAATTCTATCGAAATTAAGGTTCATAAGTTAATCGAGCATTTATTTAAATTTTTACATACTTTTTCTAATTGCCAAAGAAAAATTTTTTTATTGTTATTAAAAAGAAATTTCTTTTCTTTTTTTAGGTACAATAAAAATGGTCAATGAAATGTAATAAATTTTAATAAAAAACTGTCTGCGATTAATTAAAGTAAGTTATTCAAAAACAAAAATTTATACTTTTATTAAATTTTTTTAGTGCTTTTCTTAGCATATTTTAATTAATGTTGATAAATATGAATTAATACCGATAATATGCTAATCATCTGACACTTTTCATATTTTTTTTTGCAATTAAAATTCATTAATTTATGAAAATTTTTTTTGAAAAGTTGTATTAACGTTTCTGTTAAGCCAGCAATGAACACGTTGTAGTCTGTCGAAAAAAAAAATAATTATTATTTTAACGTGCATATGAAAAATGTGCATATTTTAATATAAGAAAACAAATCAATTTTCTATGCCTCTGTATATGGAAAAATATTTTTGAAAGTAAATTAATTTTTTTTTTTTGAATTTTTCTTAATGTAGTAGTAAGTGGCGGTGATTACACTATAATTGGCATATAAAACATATAAAATTTTATTATTTTTAACGTTGCATTAAATACTCAAAATAATATTCAAGTGATTGCAATATCTTTAGCATATATTCTGAATATGTTTTTGCATATGGGGAATGGTATTAATTTTTGAACAAATTTTGATCCCTCTGGTTGCTTTTTTTTTTTCTCAAGTCATAAGCTTATGAAAAATACAAAAATTTGGCACTAAGAAGGCGTATAATTTTCTTTTTAAAGCATTGATTTTTATGAAAAATTTCAAAAGTTGTCTGAAGTCGCCGTAAGACCACCACAGCTCACACATCTCCAACAAAATGAAATACGAAAAAATAACTCTCTCGGCGACTTCCTCTCTGCAAATTTCCTACAAAAACTATGAGAGTAAATAAAATTGTCATGAGAAGTATCTGAAAAATCTGTCTTTCGTAGTCAACTTTAAACTTTAGGCCCCGTCACCTATGTATCACAATGAACACACACAAACTGTTAGAACTAGATCATAATCCTAGCAGAAGTGTTGAAATGACCAATTATGTATATTTCAAAGGAAATTAAAAATAAATATCTTCTCTGTGTATTGGCTTATTAGACCAGATCCATTGAGTTTAAATCTCATTTCTGATACCTACAAATAGTGATGATTTTTTTTGTTTCTTTCAAAATTTGTTTTTAAACTATGAATTCAAATGCTTAAGAATTTCATAGGTTTGATTAGATTTTATAAAAAAAAAAAAAAAAAAAAAAAAAATCTGAAATCATCTTTCAATGCTTAACTGTTTCAAATAATGATTCCAGATCCATTCTAGATTACAAACAGCCTTCAGTGTTCATAATTGAAAGAATGGTATCCATGAAATTAGATTCTTCCACCCAAACCTTAAAAATTGAGATGGTTTATGCATCTGTAGACTCTCTAGAACTTTGAGTCCAAGTAATTCCTCAAACCATTTGCGAGAAAACTAAATTCCTCCCAAAATTTGGAGGTTTGGATATGCTATTAATCAGGTTTCCTTTTTATACGGAGTAAACTTTGCACATGCATTGAATATTTTAAATTTTGTTCATCAGACTATTTGTGAGATTTTCCAATCGTGTTAGAAATCTTCTAAGTGCCGCTCTTGCTTTACTGTACTGGTACTCCAACAGATATTTCAGAACTTTGACAGTTAATAACGGCCATCTTGTTAAAGCTATTTCTATCAGGTATAGGTTAGAGTGCTAGATTTGATACCAAAACTTACTTGAGCACGCATTGCTGCCTTAACTAATTCTATTAAATTAGTTGCCATTTATTGAGTCTGTTTTTGCCAAAGCACAATTGGTGACCATAGACAACAACATGTGCTTGCTGAATAGGCTACAAGGGTGAACTTCAATTCTAAGATAAAAGGAACGAATTTTGGGCGGATAACAATATACATGAGATAGAAAAGCATTCAATGCAATCCAAATAAGTCACTGTTTGGTGTGGGTTTTCAATATTTCTTTAAGAACGAAATTGACAAGGTCATCACTGTCAACGTCAGTACTATAGTCAGATGATTACCTACTTCTTTTGAACTGAATTGAATAATGTGGACGGTACGTGCCACATTCGATATTTTTCACGTGCGATTTAAGAACATGGTTATTTTATGCGGAAGTGATGTGAACTGGCCACCGAAATGATGCGATTTGGCTCCTTTTGCCTTTTTCTTGTGGGAATTTGTTATGTCACAAGTGTATGCGAATTAGGAACAACTGACAGGTCTCGGTCATATTCAGAATGATTTGTGTTTTACAGTTATAGAAAATTGAACATTTCCGATGCACTTCTCTCAGAGCAGAACGAACATATTCCGCTTATAATGTCATCAACAGATCTTTCAAATAAATAATCTTGTATGACACCTCACACATCTTGTATTCAAATTTAAAGGTAGAAACCGCTTAAAAAAGATCCTGTATAATGGCTTATTGATTCCATAAAGCATTGCCGGTGTTGCATTAGAAAATTTTAGTTTTCTTGCTTATTTGTAATTGTAGTACCCTAATAGCTATTGGGTAGGGTACTTAAACACAATATTGTTTCCTTCACATATTTCTAACCACAGCCTCACTTCAGCGGTGATTGTATGTCTCTAATGTCAAGTCATCAAGTTGCCATTGACCGCAATCTGCCAATATTTTTTTTTTTTTTTTTTTTTTTGTAATAAAACAAAAATAAAAATTTGATTTTGAATAATTTGAAGTAAGTCTCGTTGCTTGCTTACATTACGAACAAAAAAAAATAAATGTCAGTTTGAATTCATTTCAAATGGTTTTTTTCTTCTTATTATTGCTGAATTCCATATAAAAACTTCGTGAATAAAATATATATCGTTGGTCTCATGTAGAAAGGCCCTAAGTCACACTTTTTTTCAAAATTGATTTTTTTTTGTGATTCCAAACAAAATTTGTGTTAAAATCATAGAAAAAATCAGTTTCGAAAAAAGTGTGAGATAGGGCCTTTCTACATGAGACCAACGATATGTATGTCTGAATGTTTGTTAAATAATTTAACCGTTAAAAAAGAAAATAATTTTATTATGAAACAAAAGCAATTTTTTTTCTGTTTGAATTTTATGTAAGCAACTGTCGAAAATTTATAAAAGCTTTTAAAAACCAGTTTGAGTCTCCTTTAATTGTTAAAAATCACTTCAAGACTGGTACGTAATTATTGTTTTAATGGCCAAAAGGTAATTTGCTGTGGCACTTTAATTTTAATGAATTTGAAATATTTTTCTTATGGCTTTAAATTATTTTCATTAACATTTTATTATGCTGGCAATGGGGCCATATTAAGTCAAGCCAACACTGAGATTTGCCATTTCACTGCGAAACTATTATTTTATGATGAATTTTCCAACTATACAAGGGTAGATCGGTACTTTACTTACATAATTTGAAAGCAAGTTTGCTGCTTTACTGCAATATTCTGTTGAAACAAGGGCTATTTACATAGAATCATCAGTTTTTCTAACTAAAGATAGAGTTTGAGGTTCGTTATGGAGTTGTCGATTTGATTTTGCTTGGGTTTTAGTTGTTTTTGTCGCCGTAGTCTAGTAGGCAGTGTGTTGGCTTATTAGACGTGAGGTGTCGGTTCAAACTCCAAGTCAGACAATATAAAAAAAATATTTCCTTGGCGACTTCCTCTCAGCAGATGTCTGGCAAACAAATAAAATTGCCATGAAAAGTTTCCAGAAACTTGTTGGTAGAATTCGATTTTAAACTATAGCTCCCGCCACTCATGTATAAAATTAGCACACACAACATAATTGTTAAGATTAGTTAGGTCGTAATACTGACTGCAAGGTTGTAATGGCCAATTGTGTATGTAGCCGTTCTCGTCTTATCACGCTCGGGTTTTCTAAACATTAAAACAAATCAGTTGTACTTGAGTCTCTCAACGTCGGCGTTTGAATCCTCTTCTCTGCCTCGCAATAAGTTATGATTAGAAGCTAGCGGCGGTAGTCAAATGTCTCCGCTTTTATTGCAAAACATTAGCAGCTTATGATTAATTTTAATCTTAACAAACTACATTTCCTTCTCTGTTTTCATTGCAAATGAAGGGATCAGTGTTCTGTCATAATTGTTATGAAATTTCTAAAATGGATTCTTGGCAGACTTAATGCAAACCGTGTTCTGAGTACCTACATACATCTATAAAGGCCCAGATTTGTCTAGTTCCTGTATAAATGGGTACAAAAATCCTTTGCGAAAGAGTAAAGTTTGTTTGAGAAAATTTGTTGTCCTCCTATGAGCGAAATGTCGACTTATAAGTGAAATTGTGCGAATTAGTAGCTGTTTCAGGTTTCGCAAATACATTAGCTATGCTATAACTTTCTACGTCTTCTGCTTCAAGTGCTTGCAAGAGGTTAATCTTTGAGTCTCTTCCAGAGGCAACAACCAAAAATGATTGATGGATTGAAATTATAATTTACAAATCATGAATATCTCATTTCGTTAAGCAGCTTTCTTAGACACATTTAGACCGTGTTTGATTCATTGTGATACAATAGCCGGTCATTTCCCCTAGTTCTGAAACTTTCCTGGGCTTCTTAGCTACATAGTTTCCTGAAAGCGCTCCTTTGGAGTTTGAGCAGACTTTTCGTGGGCCCAACATTCAGCTTCGGCTAGATATGCTGCTCTATCTTGCCCACATACGTTGTTGCCTTCATGCCATAAGCAGAATCCCTTACTGCATTCCTCGCAATTCAGCAAATGGGATAGTTCGATAGTTCAACTGATATAATGTTTTTGATTTCTTTGTAGTTTCAATTCTTATTTTTAAATTTGCTCTTTGTCCTTTAAAAACTATATTCTCCCTGTTCAAGCTGTTCAAATTCTCATGATTGCGCAGTTAACACAGTTTGCCATGAATTGCGTAATAAAACAATATTTTACGTAATCCCTTGCAATACTTCATTTCCTACATTCCATTAAATACAGATTCACACATGCAGTGACTTTCCAACTGTATTTGCCTGCATCCTGCAAATACTCAAAATCCGAAGTAAGTTCGAAAATAATTTTAAAACAAAACTCTTCTCTCTTTCAAAAAAAAAAAAAAACCATCCCCTTTCTGCAACGAAAACTCAAAATGTAATTTCGATAATTCTAGATGACTCTCTCTCTCTCTCTCGCGATATGTTCTATTAAATTCGTACTCATATAGTCACTCAACATGACTTCGTTTCTGAAGAAAGGATGAGAGTATAGACAAGTGTGTGTGTGTGTGTGTGAATGTTTTTAAATCCCCCCCAAATTATAACCTTAACATACAACAACACACGGGGCAATTGTAAAAGTAACAGGAAGTAAATTATAAAACGAAGCCAAAAGAAGAAGCAGACAAAAACAAAACTAAAAAATTTCAAATAAAAATCAACAACCATGACATTTTGTTTTCATCTTGTTTGTTTATTTCTATTCAAATTCTTGAAATGCACGTTGTTGAAGTGGATGTTGATGTTAAAGTAAATGCATCATCGTCCACATTGTCAAGTCATAAACTCCCTCAATAAACAGAAGAAAAAAAAAAACAAACAGAATTTCTTTTCATGGTTTTCTTTTAAAAATGTGTTAAAGATTTCATTGTTGTTGTTGTTGTTGTTGTTGCTACTGTTGTTGTAACATTGAATGCCATGAATTTGACAATTAAGAAAAATCCCTTATACCCCAAGTAACATACAATAACACACACATACAATCAAGCACAAGCACTCTTATTCACACTTTTTCCTCTCTTTTTCAGAGTCATACAGCCTCACAAGGCAATGAACAAAACTCCCGAAGAACGTGTGTGTGTTTATTTAGTTAAAATGGATTTTTTTTTATAAATAGAAATGGCTGGATGGATAGATGCTTGGATGGATGGAAAGGATGGTTGTATTAAATGCATTTCATTTCAATGTTACATTGCTTTTGTTGTCGCTGTTGTTGTTGTTATTTTTATTTTAATGGTTTATTTTCCGTAGAAGCAATATAAAGAAGTCATTAGTTTTAGGAAAATCCAGAAATGAAGGGAAACAGTTGCGTTATTGTAATGGTTTTTATGGCTGCTGTCGTATCAACTTGTAAAATGTTGTTTTTATTTACTTCTTTCCCTATTTCATTGGAAAATAAGAAAAAGTAACGAAAAAACAAAATAAAACTCTAAGAATATAGAGTGCTGTGATGGTTTGCATTTGTTTGAAATTCATTCATTCGGTAAGAGAAAAAGTAATTTCGTGTAAAAACTTATTGGAAATTAATTTGTTTCGAAAATGAACTTGGCAGTTCAAAATTTACAGTTTGGAAATCGAAAAATAGAAAAAATTCATCACATATACGTACATAATTGGCCATTACAACCCTTCAGTCAGGATTACGGCCTAGCTTCTCACACCACTGATGTTATGTGTTAATTTTATACATGAGTGGCGAAACCTACAGTTTAAAGTCGACAACGAACGACAGATTTTTGAGAAACTTTTCATTGCAATTTTATTTACTCTCAGAGTTTTTGCCAGAAATCTGCTGAGAGGAATCCGACGAAGAAATATTTTTTTCATATTTCGTTTTCGATGTCTGACCGGAGATTCGAACCCTGGCCTTTCGTCAAATAAGCCAACACACTACCTACTAGACTACCGCGATTTCAATTCATAACCGAATTAGTATCATCAGTAAGCCGCCTCCAGACCCCCGAAAGAATGACATCAAGCATGAGCTAGAGAGATCAATTAATTTCTCCTTTTGAGAAAGACTTGGGCGAAATTATCAAATTTTCTTAACACTACACCCAATACAACAATCCAATATATTTTTAACAACAGCATTGAAATGGTAGATGATCATTCTTTTCTATTATTATGGGACTTGCATAGCCTTAAAAACTAATTTAACGAAAGAGAAACAAAACAAAGAAATTAATGAGAAACTAGATAAGATGCTTTGTATGGTGCTATGTTCCTTTAATAAATAAAAAAAACAACAACAAAAATCTTATCAAATATAACACTGTAGAGCCCATGAAGAAAGCAATTGCTTCAATGGCGTTCACGGTTATCATTGTAAATTGAGTAATGCATAGAGACTAGCATCGTTATTTAGATATTCCTGGTGCTGTGTAAGCTACACCAATCCTATCATAGGCATAAGAGACAAGGCAATGGCCTGCAATTCGGTTGAAGCATGCTTTACAAAGAAGGGCCGGCTCTTGCGAACATTGTAAAACTATACGTACAGTAAGGGAAAGCGAATACACCATTGCAGAGCGGCATGTAGAAACGCCATCGCATGGATCTAAATTTCATGAAAGTGTGGATACTAGAATATTACTGATCATTGTCCCGTTTTCGAGATCAAGGAGACAGTAAATTAACAACAATAAGAAGACAAGATGCCTTAAAAAACTTGTTTCTGAAAATGAAGACTACCCTGGACTATACCATATCTCTTTATGATGCAATTATGGTTTTATCTTAATAGTATGCAAACAATGGGTTAAGCCCCGGTTAGCCAAACGACTTCGGAACTTAACGGAATGTATATTCGTTTTTAGAACAGGAAAAGCAATGAGAACAATTACCGAACCGTAACGTTATTTTGTTAAGCATTGCTCTTCATATGCTAAAAAAATAACGCACATTCCGTTTGGCTAACCGGAACTTTAAACTTCTTATGTGCATCTGTATGATGCCTCAGATATAAAACTAAAATGTACTTTGGGCGTCACTAAAAACACATGCTCTACGGTAATGAGTAATTAAAATATTACAAAGGAACTGGTGTTGAACAGTGTAGACGATGCCTGCTCTAATTTTATTCTTCTCGCCTTCGTTATCTTTGTATTTATTCTCTTACTTTTAAACCTATTCTCGCTTTTAAATTCTCCGGTACATATTCTAAGAGATTTATTTTAATTTTGAACCTTAAAGCCTGTCCGCGGAAACTGTTATCGGAAAGATAACGTCCGTCTGGCAATAACAACGACCTTGAATTAAGGGCAAAATATTAATGCGGAGAATAATTTAATGAATAGGCGACAGTAAATTAAACAGGATGATAGATACATAACATAACATAATTGGCCATTACAACCCTTCAGTCAGGATTACGGCCTAGCTTCTCACACCACTTATGTTGTATGTGTTAATTTTATACATGAGTGGCGGGATCTACAGTTTAAAGTCGACTCCGAACGACAGATTTTTGAGAAACTTTTCATGGCAATTTTATTTACTCCCAGAGTTTTTGCCAGAAATCTGCTGAGAGGAAGCCGCCGAAGAAATATTTTTTTTTTCATATTTCGTTTTTGATGTCTGACCGGGGATTCGAACCCTGGCCTTTCGTCTAATAAGCCAACACACTACGCACTAGACCACGGCGACTTCAATTCAATTCAGGATGATAGATGATGTTTCATAATATCGAAAGTGCTCGATGTCCTACTCTCATTAGAATGTACGCTTCGCTCTCTTGCTCTGTGTAGAAGCCCATAATAAGTATTGAAATTTTACAAAAGTTTGCAGCTAATGTAGTAATATTGACCCAAATTTAGCCACGATTGAATGCATAACTATTGTAAATCTAGCCATTCGTGAGTAACTATAATATCTTCGGCCATTGTTCAATAGGAAATCCTCTATTACCCCTGCCTACTACAGATTTTCCCTGTGATTTTATTTACTTTTTGAAAAATAGAGAAAAAGAAAAACGTGAAGAACAGTTTTTTTTTTGTATTCCTTTTTAATGCAGACGATTTGAGTGCATTCGTGTACTGATGGTTAAACAGATTTTCAGAAACAGACGTTTTATGAAAAACATATCGTAACCGTACAAATAGAAAACAGGGAAAAATAAATTCTTCATTCGTATGCAGTATGTCTGCTTCATGTTGAATGAAATAAAAACCGGGGCTGTTTCTTTTTTGTTTTTTTTTTCTCTCAATCTCCTCATGCAATTTTCTTTTTCGTTTGTAAAGCAGACGTGCTGTGTTTATGTGATAATGACCTTGAACGTGAGCTCTATTTCATATGCTTTCTACCAGTTTAGAAACAGAAATAAAACAAATGGATTTTAGAAAACGTAAACATTTTAAAAAAAAATATTCGTGTTTTCTATTCGAATTAATAATTTTGAATAAAAATTGAGTTACAACTTCGTTTTAGAATGCTTGACCTCTGATGTCATGTTTTTTTTTTAATTTTTTTTTTAGAAGACTGAGTTAATGATTATGTGTTGCAAAATATTTATGTTGGCGTTGTATTGCAACAGCATATAACATGTACATACACAACATTTGTAAACAACTCTTAGTGAGAAGCAACATTTTCTGTTTCCCAATACATGATCGCAAATGACCACCACATGTGAACGTTGTATACTGGAGTGTAATGGAATGAATGTAAGTATTACTTGTCATAAATTTATGTATAAACGTGTACAAATTATTTAATTAAATTTAAAAACATTATATTGCTTTTATCATCAACCATAAATACGTTTTAAACTTACAGCCGGTTTGTCAGTCAAATCAAACACTAAAATTCTATACAAACAGATCACTTCTGTATAACATGACATACTCAAATAATTTATAAAGACATTTTACCAGGGTCGTAGAAAGAAAAGGGGCTTCTGTTTTAGTGAGATTTCTACCTTTCTGACAAATCATGTCGTCAGGTTTAAAAATAAAAAATATCACTTGGGACTGTAGTCTCCGTAGTCTAGTAGGTAGTGTGTTGGATTACTCGACGTTCGACCACGGTTCAAACCCCATGTCAGACATCACCAACAACAAAAAAAAAAAAATATAAAAAATATTTCTTCGGCAACTTCCTCTCAGGAGATTTCTGGCAAAAACTCTGAGAGTAAACAATAATTACCATGAAAAAGTTTCTCAAAAACGAGTGAGCCCCCGCCACTAATGTATAAAATTACGCACACAACATAAGTGGTATGAAAAGCTAGGTCGTACTTCTGACTGAGAGGAATTGTCTGTTGATTAAGAACTTTTCTGTTGGCCAAATTCCCAATTAGTTGGCGTAATGTTCGTAATTGACTGTTTTAAATTTTTGAATGTGCATTACAACGCTCGCCTTCTTTGGAGTCTGTACACATCAAGATACCCACTATTTTGCCACTGTTTGGTAAATTATTTACGTATCGTTTACGATACTGCTCGATAACTCGTCTATATCGGTGTTCAACATCGCCAAACTCTCCTACGGAGTTGGCACACTAATTTGTTTGTTGAAAAATCGTGATATTCGTCCTGCGGATAACTTTCTTATACCCCGTCATCATCGCCTTCTTTGCCGTCTATACGCGTCAAGCTTCCCACTATTTCGCTGCCGTTTAGTGAATTGTTTACGTATCGTTAACGATACTCCTCGATAACGCGTCTATATTGGAATTCAGCATCGCCAAACTGTCCTACGAAGTTGGCACATTAATGCGTTTGTTAAACAATTGCGATATTCTTCCTGCGGATAACTTCTTATACCACGTCATCATTTAATATTAAAGCCACTGAGCTGTTTGAGATACCAAATTCAAAATCCAATATCTTGCCCAGCATAACAACATAAATTTTTGGATTTTTTCTTTTGTTGGAGACATCAGCTGGGCATCTAAAACGTCTAACAACTTCAGCATAATGAAGCTTATTGAACCATTTTTTGACATAGGAATTGAAGGTGCAGAGTTCATAATCTATTTATGATGCTTAGCTGTGATTGGGGTGATGTTTTGTTGCGTAAAAAGTATAGTTAATGAAGCGGTAGTCTTCTGCTAATTTCACTCAATAACAGGATTCAATATGTTCAAAGCTTGATTGATTGATGCCTATTAACAGGAACGGTATAGGTTTTTCGGTAAAGGTGCGAGTATCTCACAAAGTTATGAACTTATTGACTTATTGTCTGCGTAACGTTTGTGGTTAATAACTCTGAAAACTAGTGTCATGACAATTGTTCAAGATATTCCCAAAACATTTGACAATGCGTTGCACAGTGTGCAGTTCGAAGTCTCTTTTCTCGATTCATAATGATCTTTCTCCGTGATCTAGCTATATCGGTTGTTATAATTTTAATTCCATCAAATGAATTCAATTTAAATACTTGGATCCTATTAGTCTCCGTACAATCTTCAACTTATGTTCTGTTTCTGCGAGACGAATGATTTTTTGGACGTACGTCTGTTGGCATGGCGAAACACTCATTTTATGTTTATGTTTTTCATATGAACTATGCAAGTCGCTATAATTTTTAAGTCCATTACACGAATTCAGTTTAAATACGTGGTTGCCACTAGTTTTCTTTCACTTAGACCTCGCTTCTGAAAGACAAATGGTTTCAGGTGAACGAATCGAAACTGAGTGTTTTCCATGCAAACCGACATTCGTCTAAAACCATTCGTCTTACAGAAACAAGTCCTTATTTCTACTCTGTTTTAATGACTACCTACTCTACGTTTTAAAAATTTAAAGCCTTTCATGTATAGTTAACCGCTATTGAGCCCCTGGTTTGTACAACACCCTTGTTTAGAACACAAAAACAAATTTTGTTCAACATTGTGTGTTTTGCTCTGGTTGTCGTTATACTGTGCCTCCTACCTATACACTCGTATTCATGAATTGTATTTGAAAATTGTCAATTGAAACTGATTATCTCGATCTTAAGAGAAGACTCTACTCTGTGTTTGTATAAGTCGATCTTTTTGTCTCTGTGTGTGTGTGTGTATGTATTTCTATTTCTTTTTATTTGTTTTCTACCTTTTTTAAATTGTTGTAGAATATTTTATTTAAATTTCATGTTGCTGTTGTTGTTGTTGTATCTCCATGATCTTATAATCTTTACAAGTGATCTTTAGTATAGTTTCACTGTGTGTTGTTTTCTATTTTACTGATCTGCCTTCAATTACGCGTGTGTTCTTTAAGTACGTTTGACTTGAATTGTACATCGAGTTTTTCAATTGAGTTTAACAGAAGCAAAAAAAATGGACAAATTTAGTTGAAACTGCACGCATTTTTACGAGCATTATTTCAAAGTCAATTGAAAGTTATATTACGCTCGTACTTTTAAGTAGAAAAACGAATAAAAAATAAAGAAAATATTTTTTTAAAACGTAGTAAGAAAATCCAGATAAAATATGGAGGCCAATTAAATTTCGATGTCGGCACAAAGTCCTCATAAAATTACACACAACAACCAAGTAATAAATTGTGTATTATTGCTGCCGACTTAAAAGTACAAAAAAGGTTTTCCTAACAGTCAATGGGAAATATATTTGGGAAATGTAGGGATTTTAAGCTGAGGGAACAACTTTTTTTTTATCTGTGCTTGAAAGTTAGACGGTGCACAGTGCAAGCATATAAAATAAGGCTAAAAATTATCGTCAGTCAATATTGGCCATTGGATACACTCTGAAACATATTGTGTGACAGTATCCTTTCAAAAATACAAATTGTTTGAAAGACATATCCGGTTCGATAATTGAAAATCTGGCAGAATATATGAGGATAATTTGCCTTTTTGTATAATCCGACACGAGCTATGGTATACAGTGGTATTAAATAAATCTTTTACCTATCTAACCAGCTCCTTAGCTGCGTACAGAATCAAATCAATTTGTGTTCCCATACAAATTAGATATTTTGAGCACAGCATATGGTTTTTATTCAAAGTTTCATTGGGACGTTCCCTTTGAAAAAAATCTGTCTTTCTTCTCTTCTTGTTGCTGATTGAGAAGAGAACACGAGAAACCGATCACCCCCAAGATCAGACAGCGAAGGTTATGAACTGTGTAACAATTTAACAGGATCTTTGAACTTTTTCAGTTGATAACAGCCTATCACTATGGACTGATATAGCATTCAACAACACATGCAAATAACAAAATTGCTTACCCACAATAGGTGTAATGCTTGGGCAATGAACCGCGCATTTTTTTTTTATTAAAATTGTCTTCAGTGATGAGTCCCATTTCCGGATGAATGAATACGTGAATAAACAAAGTTGTAGACCAGTGCGCTCCGAAAATGTCACTGTTTGGAGTGGACTTTGGGCAGGAGGCATCACTGTCAGCGATGAGAATTATAGGTCGATGATTATCAACTTATTTTGTCCTTAATTGAATGATCTGGAAACCAACGACATGTGGTTTCAACAGAACAGCGCTACGTACCACACAACTAATGCCACGTTGAATATTCTGTACGAGCGTTTTGAGGGCATGGTCATCTCACGTGGAGTTGATAGCGACTGACCATAGAAATCGCACGATTACACCCTGAGAGACTTTTTCTTGCAGGGTTTTCTTAAGTCACAGGTGTATGTGAATAACACACAAACCCCAGCGGCTCTAAAAGCCAATAAGCTCCATGCGCGTTGTCAAGTTCAAGCTGATCTATGTGGTAGAATCATAAAAATTGAACATTTCGGATATGTTTCAGCCAGAGAAGCCCTAAAATACGTTTGATAAGATATTATGTTCCAAACGTAATATCAATAGTACTTTAGAACAATATGCATACATTCATATATAATTAGTCATTACAACCCTTCAGTCATGATTACGGCCTAGTTTCTCACACTACTTATATTGTGTGTGTTAATTTTATGCATGAGTGATGGAACCTCCAATTTAAAATCGATTTAGAGCGACAAAATTTTTACCAGAAATCTGCTGAGAGGAAGTTCACGAAGAAATATTTCTTCATATATCGTTTTTTTTTTTTTTTGGAGATGTCTGACCTAACACACTACCTACTAGACTACACTTCATTTTATTTAAATTTAAAGGTAGGAATCGCTTAAAAACGACCTTGTACTTATATTTTTGTACCGTATTAAATAAGCCTACATAGTTAGAAATATAAGCAAATATTTTAATTGAAATAGGCCTTGTCTAGAAATCTATATTTTTAATGATATACTGGCTATTGCTTTGTGTATATGTATTTAGGTCTCTCTAATATAAAATACGTATGCTTTAAAAAGCCTATTCTTTTGTGGTTTTTTTTTACTATGGAAATCAAACCCTAGTCAATGTTGGCAAAAGACAAAAAAAAAAAATAATTTTCAATTATAATGTCTGCTTAATTCATTAGCCTGATATCGTTACACAAATTGCTCAACAAATCAAATGGAACAGACAACATTCACAATAATTGCCCGCTAAACCTAGACGGACTAAATGAAAGAATCAAAAAAAAAATTACAAAAAATAATAAAAAAAAGGAAACAACTTTCAAAAAAAAAAAAAAACAAAAATCTACAATTGAATCAAACAAAAGATCTGAAAAAAAAGAAACAAACGATTAAAACTACAAAAAAAAAAAGGAAAAACGATAAAAAGAAATACAGAAATACAGAAATTAAGTGTGTCACTTACATTCTAATGAAGCAAAACATTCAATTTCAATTTGTATCTCCACTCCACTCAAACACATACAAACAATAAAAGAAATAAAAAATTAATTACAATTACAAATGCAATAAAAAAAAATGCGATTTACACAACAAACCTATACATACCTATACGATATTATCGTATAAACTTTAAAAGAAAATTAACATCGACAATCAAATCCAACGAAACTCACATGTGAACTTGCATGATCGTCTACGGTTCCATTCCATATAGGAATTGGAGTACGAATGGAATTGGCAATAAAAATTAAGAATTTTTATAAAACATCAGTCACAACAACTCAGGCATTATAGGTAGCCTTCATCCAGTCATTCAGTATGCATTTAACAGCAACTGCTGTCAATATTTTAAGTGGCAAAAGATGTCAGTAATGAGAAGTGGCGAAGAGAGAGAAGATCATTTTACATGATGATCAATTTTTTCTTTGTTTTTTTTCTTATTCGAATTGACACACATTCATTTCGTTTCAATTCAATTCGAAACTGACAGCCATACAAACTGACAACAAGTAAACGATCGATCGATCGATTGTGGGAAGCTTTAGAAAAACTGAAACAATTGCAACGCTTACTACAACACTGTTATGAGGCTACGAGGCTATGTACCATAGTAATAAAACAATAACAACAACAACAATACAGAAAAATAGTAAAAATAATTGAACTTTTATAGAAAAATTTTGCTATCTAACTGCATAGGGAACAAAATTTATTTGTTTTCATTAAGAAAATTAAATTAATTGATTCATTAAATCGATTTATTGCTATTCGAATATAAAATATGACAAACCTTACATGTCAAAATGTTAAACTATATCTGAAAAACATATACACTCAAAAGTTCATTGTTAGTTAAAGCGGAAATTGCAATGTGAAACTCAGCAACTTATATTTGGTATCGTTTAGGGAAAATCTTTTTGCATTCGTAAATTTTGGCCAACAATTTTTAAATCCCTAAAGAGGGAAGGTACCCTTTTGATTTGAAATTGTTTAGCAAATATGATAAGGCGTTAGAATTTGAACGAAAAAATTTTTTCATATCAACTTTAATGCAGTATTCTTTGAGTCTATCTTCCGCTATCGTTGTGATAGATAAAAACGCTGTAATGCCGTAAAATTAGAATAATATTGGGAAGTTTTAGTTTTTTGTTGTGCTTTAAAAAGAAGAAGATACAATTTTGTAAAGTACAGAAAGGCCTCTTTTATCCATAATCTCAATTAGCATTGCAAAGTCAATTCTTTTCAGGATTTTGATCAAAAAAGATCACCAGCATTGCTTCAGAGCACTTTCGATCATCTTATTGTGTTTCAGTTGGTAAACATTTCCTTGCGGTAATATTGGATCTTTCATCAAGTGCTTTCTCTCTTCACAAAACAAGTGTGTATGAGATAATACTGAAACTTTTTATTCGTTTGGTAGATCTATTGATGATTTTAGGTGTCAAATATAGCATCGTTAGAATATTCGCCAAAACTACTCTGTGTGGAGAGCATCGAAATTTCAAATTTTCCATGACTCTGGCACATAAATCAGGCTGAATTTGCTTTGGCTATTGTTTGGGGCTTATTCACATACATCTGTGAATGGTGTCATATCACACGGTCCCTTTGGCGAGTTCATATTACCCTAACGTAAGATAAACATACCTTTGAATCGCTCGTGTCCCATAGGCCTATACTTCAATTTATCGTTTGGTACTTAAATTTCCCTAAAACTTTCCCGAACGAGTAAGCAAGTTTACGCTGCTGGATTCAAACGTTTTGATTTTCTTTTGTATAGAAATTCATTTTTTTGTGTTCTTCTGCTTGAAATGGAGAAGGGCAATCATAAAGTCAAGGTCTTAGGCCTATCGGCCATCAAGTCACCGTTAGGAGATACCAAACATATTTTCTAGCTATTTCCAGGCTGTTTTCTGACATAAGTTATGACAGGTACATTCTCTGAAATCTTTGGTATCAAGGCTACTAAAGCAGGGCAGTAAAATGAAAGCATAAAATCATCGTTTCAATCTCCTGACCACATACCACTACCATACGATTCATATGTACGTGTAAGGCGTAATCTTCCGTATGGACGCTCATTTGGTTATATTAGCTGCTTTTCAATACTCTTTACAACCTACCTTCTCTATGTGTGGTTGGAACCTACAGTTTAAACCGATTCGAACGACAGCTTTTCATTGCAATACTCAAAGTTTTTCGCAGTCAGGTACTTGGCGAAAGAAATTTTTTCGCACTTTGTTTTGTTTAAGATGTCTGAGCTAAGGCTTGAACCAGGCATTCATCTAATAAGCCAACACACTGCCTACTTCAGTACGGCGACTTCTTTGCTTTACACATACATAATTAGTCATTAAAACCCTTCAGTCAGGATTACGACTGACTCACACCACTTTATTTGTGTGTATTAATTTTATCCATAAATGCGGGACCTACTAGACTAGACTACTACTAGACTACGGCGCCTATGCTTTGCCTATAATTTGTCTTAATGTGGTCAATATTTTCCCTCCATCAGGATAGCTCTAGAGAGTTTATGCAACCATATAACTGCATATTGAAAGAGTGCATTCTTTGATGAATGAATAAATTTTTTCCATTTCATTACACCACACTAGCAAATGAGATATTTCTGTTCACGTTTTTTTTTACATTCCATGACAGTTTTTAATTCGGTATGCTTGAATGCAGTTTGTAGACAATTTCCAATTTGCACAGAACCATACTGAAATAAATGGCTTTAAACATTTTAAAATTCTCTATCTTTTCTATTTTGTTCCCAAACATTTTTCTATTTGCTTGATAATATACCAAATCCATACAATGTATACGTAGTTTACTTAAGTGTTTACGTAGGTCTTTAACCTCTACCATTTATTTAAGAGATAGCGCGGAATGTAACCTTCATGAAAGAGCAATTTTCCGAAACATAATTTATTGTAATCTCTACTTCAGGTTTTTAAAATGTAAACACTGATTACGAGACGAGACGAGACGAGTCGAGACAAGACAAGACGCTAATGGATAGCAATTTTTTAAATAAATATTGAAAACTGTTGCATAATTAACAAAACAAATAAATGCGGGTCATCATTAATCAAAGAAACTATTTGAAGATTACAAATGAAGAATTTTCAAAGAAAAGACTCTTAAACTGCGGCTTAGGAATTTCGAAATGCCTGCTGATTAGTTTCCAATGCAAGCTTATTCACTGTACTTGCAAAGTATGGTTTGAAAGAGAGTTTTAATTTTCAAATAAGCGCGCTCTCTTTTGATAGATCAATCGTATTACTATCGATACATACTTAAAGAAAGAGAGAGGGAGATTAAACAAAGAAAAATGTTGATAAGTAAACCAATTCTGTTTTAAAGAGAGGGAGAGAGAGAGAGAGAACAATTGTTTTTAAAAAATATTTTTTTATTATTTAACACAGTGAAAAAAAGAAATAAAAAATTCAAAGAAAAATTTTATTACAATTATTTGTTTGTAAGGTATTATTTACTAAGTATTATTACATTATAGTTAAGGCACTTATTAAACTAATTAAGTAAAGCTATTTGTTGATGTTTTTGTATTTCTTAAACCAGTACTAAAATAGTCGAAAACATTTCATTCATTAATTTCAATTGTTCACGACTATTCGTGTCTCAAATCAAAACGAAGTCAAACTTAAAGTAGAAAAAATTATTTGTATCTATACCTACTACGAGTATACTGAGACATGTGACGCAACCATATAACTGCATATTGAAAGAGTGCATTCTTTGATGAATGAATAAATTTTTTTCTTTTTTTGTTCTTGAAGGCAATTGTTTTTTGAATAGATTAACTACCAAAAAGTCATAGCGGAACAGTTTATAGAAGGAATGTAAACACTATTCAGTAGAGCCACATGTAAACTTGTTTATGAAAATAGCTAAATAGGCGGCCAGAGTGTGTTATGTTGCTAAATCGATTTAACATTCGTATAGATGTTGTACTCTAATGTCACTGAATAGGCTTAAAGTTGTACTAGATGTTATGTTGAAAACTGCCTTAATCACGCTCTGTAGAAATTTAAATTTAATGAGACAACTTAGTGATTCGGAATATACATTCAACAACGGAATGCTGGAGGCAACTACACTGAAAGCTAGGCATAAGATGTTTTTTCGCACACCAAACCTTTAAAAATAATGCAGAATAGAACGAAAACGTATTTATTTTTTTATAATTCCAAATCTAAGAATTGAATATTATTTTAAACTGTGGATTCAAGCTCAAGTTCAAGCATTGCATTTTATTTCTTTCTGTTTATGCCGTTTTTAGAACTGGTCTAATGACTTGATCTTTCTATTGCTGTTCAAATTTAGTTTCAATATCATAAAGTAACACCTCATATGACAAAAGTTAACGAAAGTTTCTGTTCACTTCAAATATATTCATTCATTTAACATTTTTAATTCTAAATTAATCAAAAAAAATTTTTTTTCCAACGAACACACTCTTTAACTTCACTGCCTTCATTTGTCTATACTCAACGCCACTAGTTCTTCAACCTCATAGCGATTACCAATACCACTAAACCTACGCTTATCAGTGCAAATTGTTGTGTATTTTGAAGACTGGTAGCCGCATTACAACCATCCGAACTGCAGGTATAAATACAGGAACGATAATCCATACGATCACCTTTATTGCGTACATAATCACAATAGTTGCCCAAATCTTTCGATGAACAAAAACGTTTGGCTCCGATGCCACCTTCAAAACGTCCCACATGTTTTATGCAGAATTTCGCATCGTGAACATTCGAACAGTCTTGCGGTTCTAAATCGGGTTCATCGAAACGTTCGAACCATTCGCCGCATTGAAAAGGGCTGTTGGTGTCGGAAGCATCGCATACGTAACAATTAATGGCCATGACGGTGCTTAAGGCTGCACTCAATAGAAGACATTGTAATAATAATTGTTGCCACATATTTACTGTTGTTGTTATTGTTGTTTGTAGTGTAATTTGAACTGTTTTTGTTTTCTCTGTTTTTTGTTTATCGTTTTTCACCCGAAATTATTCCACACGAAAGTTAAACTACTTTTTTTCGTTTCGTTTTGTTTTGTTTTAATTTTTTTGGTTCTTTCTCGAGGGTTTTTTGTTTTTACTTGACTGGTTTGTGGTCTGAAAACCAAAGCAAAACACTCAAATGTCAAGCCTGTACTGACGTTTCGTAGTTGTTGTGTTATTTTAATGGCGTCAGTTATGGCCGGTTTTGCAAAACTCTCTTCCTCTCTCGTTTCGTTTCTAAAAACCTTTCATTGTATGCAACTTGCTCTCTATCTCTCTCCCTATCTCTCTAGCTGTCAATTCATATTGAATTGAGTGTTCTTTTCTCTTTTAAAGACGTTACTTAAATTTTGTTCTCTTTCTTGAGTTGTCTGCCTGGCTTTGTGTTGCTATTTAAGTCGGTTAGATTATATGATTCGCTTCGTTTAGGCCTAACTAACTAACTCGCTGTTTTGTTGTTTTGTTTAGGTAGTAAATGACGACTTTGCCTTTTGGAATTTTGGCTTCCTCTTAGTCAAAGCAACGTCATCAGTTTTTCTTTTATTTGGTTGCGTAGTTACCACTTTATATTCCATGGCTTTTGTTGTTGTGTCATAACAATATGTGGCATGGTATGTTGGTATCATAATAATATGGTGGTTGTTTCCTTAATTCAATGTTTTTGTTTTTTTGTTTTCTTGTTCGAAGGTGTTTTAGCCCTTTCGTATGAACAAAATAAAACGCATTTTAGTAGAGTGGATGCTGGTATTTTGAATTATTGTGGCGTCATTCATATACCAATTTTTTTTATTGTCGTAATCGATGAATCATGTCAGCCACGTTTTTTTTTATCGTTTCCTTATCTAAATTTGTTTTCTTGGAAAATGCAGAGATTCATCGGTATAGAATGTATGTAGAGCAGCTTCTCAATATACAATTAAATTAGAGGTCAGCAATGGTCGATCGTTATCCCAGCAAACATTATTTCATTCAGGGCAGCATTTTGGGGGGAATTGCGAAATTCTTTAAATTGATTCCCTTATTGTCCAACCGTTTAATCCAAACATCTTCTTCAAATTCTATGTAAAATTTGAAATAAACTGTAGCAGTTTAGTAAGTATTGTGTTAGTTAAGCTTATTAGATGCGAGAACGTTGTTTACACTCAAGGCCAGACACCCCGAAAAAAAAAAAATACAAAACTATTCGTTCGCATCTTCTGTCAAAAACTTTGGACATACATGACATACATAACATAATTGGCCATTACAACCCTTCAGTCAGGATTACGGCCTAGCTTCTCATAACACTTATGTTGTGTGTGTTAATTTTATACATGAGTGGCGGGACCTACACTTTAAGGTCGACTCCGAACGACAGATTTTTGAGAAATTTTTAATGGCAATATTATTTAATCTCAGAGTTTTTGCCAGAAATCTGCTGAGAGGAAGCCGCCGAAGAAATATTTTTTCATATTTCGTTTTTGATGTCTGACCGGAGATTCGAACTCTGGCCTTTCGTCTAATAAGCCAACACACTACCTACTAAGACTACGGCGACTTCAAACACGCCTGGAAGGTATATAAAATTGCAATGAAAAGTTTCTCAAAAATCTGTCATTCGGAATCTACTTTAAACTGTAGGTCCCGCCACTCATGCATATGATTAACACACACAACACAGGTGATGAGAGAACCTAGATTGCAATCCTGACTAAAGGTTTGTAATGTCTAATTATGTATCGTCTTTGCTTCAAGCGTAAGTAGTTGGAAGAGATGTTAATATTTTTGAATCTATACAGTTCGGTATCATGTATCTTATACATCCTCCTTTATGAAGCTTCTGTAAAGAACAACGAGATTTACTATCAACTCTTTGGTGTCAATCGTGTACTCTTTTCCTTCTCTAGTTTCTTACATCAAGTAATATCACACAACGTAAGGGGCTATAGGTATGCCTTGTAGCTACTACAGTTCACGATTTATCAAACTGTTTGCCAAAACATATTTTACGAAATAAGTTTTTGTCGGAAACATCAAAATCCGATACATCTCCTTGTGCCTTCTAACAGGATGGATAATACAATATTATCGTCTTTCTCAGAAAGTCTTCATTTTAAACTGCTTGTTCAGAGCGAAATAGTTTTGCAATTGAAGAACTGTACAATAAGTGTTTTAAGACAACCGTCAGTTAGTCACCAAGATCATGCTATTTGAAGCCGTAAGACTTTTTTGCGATATTATATCAAATATCGCTTCTTCTTTGATAATCCTCTTATGAAGTATTTTAAAAACAACATTTTGTAAGCTATTGTATCGATAAAAAATAGTCGAAAACTACGCCTACAGGATAAACATTTGCAAGCAATTCGAAAGCCGAATGCCGAATGCAGTGGCATTGTATGTGTCCAAGCATTATTATGAAATAAAAGTTTTATCGAAATGATAACTTTGTCGATAACTCTTTATCAATTTCAAAAATTCTTAAAATAAAATGAATTTTCTTTGCTTAATAATAAAAGAAGTTCTAGATAAACAAGTGATTGGTTTACTAGTTTTAGAATGATAGGGTTACCACTGTGTTAGGCGCAAATATTTGTTTATCCAGTCCTGCGATTCTTCAAGATTACTTTGCATCCGAGCTCTAGTACAATAATAATCGACAACTTCTACCGATAAATATTCTTTTTATTTACGTCGTTTCTTTAAAAAACCCTCATCAAAATCTAATCATTAAAGACCGTTACTTTTAAAAATATCAACTGAGTACTCTCTCCATTGAATTCTCATACAAACGTAAACATTCATATCACCGCCACCACATCATCAGTTTTTTACAATTTGAATTAAAATCACGTACAGAATGTGTTTATTTTTTCCAGCATACGAGTATATGGCCCATATAGACTTTATAATTGTCTTACTGAGACGATATTCTCTTATATGGGTGCGTCGTCGATACATCTTTCTTTAAAAAAAATAAACAAGAAAAAAATTAAAAAAAAAATTCTCTTTTTATTAAAACATTTTGTGTTAAATGTTTATTGCAATTGTTGTTGTTGTTGTATTTATAGTTTAACATGTAAGCAACTTGTTGCTTTCCTGAACTGAATACGAAACATCATCATTCCATTATTGGTGTTTCTATGTGAGATACTGGTAGTAGTAGTTGGTCATCTACACACATGGATGATTCGATATGTAGTTAATGAATACATGCCACAACTATCGATAAATTAAATAATTTTTATTATTATTTTTTTTGTTTCTGTAAACCTCTTTATTGTTGTTTTCTTTGTGTTTATATACTGGTTTTTTGTACGTGGACAAACATATCCATAACCCATCGGTTAATTGTTTTTTTTTTCTTTTTTTAAGAACTAACGTGACTGTAATGACATTTTATTACAAACATGGAGAAGATATAGTAAATGAATACAGTGGGCTTGAAGAGAGAAAATAACAGTTTTAAATTGAGTATTAGATTCCGAACCCATGGGGTAACTGTGTTCTATTCAACTTGGAAATGGGATAGGACATAGCAATACTATCTGACAGTCAGGTTGCCATCCGAGCACTGTGCTATTGTAAGTTTAAATCGCAAATAGCATGAGACTGCAAGGTGAAGCTGAATTAGGCAGGAGCCTATCTAATTTTATCTTGACGACTTTGACCATTGGAACAACTAAGCTTGATATCACAATCATACATAATACATACATAATTGGCCATTACAACCCTTCAGTCAGGATTACGGCCTAGCTTCTCACACCACTTATGTTGTGTGTGTTAATTTTATACATGAGTGGCGGGACCTACAGTTCAAAGTCGATTCCGAACGACAGATTTTTTGAGAAACTTTTCATGGCAATTTTATTTACTCTCGGAGTTTTTGCCAGAAAGAAGCCGCCGAAGAAATATTTTTTTCATATTTCGTTTTTGATATCTGACCGGGGATTCGAACCCTGACCTTTCGTCTAATAAGCTAATACACTATCTACTAGACTACCGTGACTTCATCGCAATCATTCAACTCAAATTGTAACTCGTTTTGCGCAATCAGGTTTCTCATGGAGATTTTTAAATATGAAATCTTTAGAGCCGCACTTAGCTTTTCCTTAACACTGTCCAATATATATAATTGGTCATTGCAAGCCTTCAGTCAGGGTTACAAACTATCTATTCATGCCATTTATATACATACATACATAATTGGCCAGTACAACCCTTCAGTCAGGATTACGGCCTAATTTCTCACACCACTTATGTTGTATGTGTTAATTTTTTTATACATGAGTGGCGGGACCTACAGTTTAAAGTCGAGTCCGAACGATAGATTTTTTTTTTTTGAGGAGCTTTTCATGGCAATTTTATTTACTCTCAGAGTTTTTGCCAGAAATCTGCTGAGAGGAAGTCGCCGAAAAAATATTTTTTTTTCATATTTCGTTTTTGATGACTGACCGGGGATTCGAACCCTGGCCTTTCGTCTAATAAGCCAACACACTACATACTAGACTACGGCGACCACATGCCATTTATATCGTGTATATTAAACACCGAAAAAAGTAGTTCTGTTGACTATAAGAAACCTAGTAAAATGGAAAATCTTTAAATTCTTTGTTTAGATTTGAAGGTTTTCACTATGTGAGGATATGACAATCCACAGTACATTCCACAGGTACAAAACCAAACCATATAATAGGAGACATTACACGCAGGTTTTGTTATTTCGTATCTGTTTTTTTTTTTGTTTTTGATTTTTATTTCGTGCCTTTTTTGTGTTTATTGAACAAAATACCAACTGTTGAACATGATTTTCCTGTTCAGGTTTGTCTAAGAAAAATAAAAACAAAAAAAAAAAAAAAACAAGCACATCAGCATTTAAAAAGAATACGAAACAGCAAATAATGTTTAGAATAGAATGTCTACTCCAACAGAAATAGCATCAAATCAAAAATGATTCTCCGATCGATCGATCGATCTATTGTTTGACCAATTGACAACAGCCACACTAAGAAAATAAATGATTAATTGCCAATGGGGAATGAATGCCATATGGAATCATTAAATTTGATTTTATTTTATTTTCTTAGTTGAAGTTTCTCTTTGGAAATGGTTTAATTAAGTTTCTTCTTTGTTTTTGTTTTGTTTTCTGTTCTTAAATAAATACTCGTTAATTTATCTACACATAAACACATTTAATATGTTGACAATTTTCAACATCATCATCATGATCATCATCATGGATCGTGTTATTTGCTTTTTAATGAAGAAGATCTTCTTTATATTCATACTGCGCTTTTGGTCAGACTACAACAAGAGACTCATGGTGAGGCTGTTGTATTTTATAGCTAAGTCAGCTAAGAGCTTCAGCTTCATTAAATAAACACGATCTATCCATACTGTTTTCGGAGTTTGAGGGCATTCAACTAGAAAAACATTTTTTTATGTGTTCTTCGTGTGCCGTTGCTGTTAAATTAGCAGGTTGGGTGAAGCTTTTAATGTTTGCGGGGGCCAAATGTTTGTGAAAATATTTTATACGTTTTTAACTTCTTTTTAAAAATCATTATCTCTTTGGTGTGGTAAATATTGACCGATTACTCTCAAAATTTTTGCCAGAAGAATGCTGAGAAGAACTCTTCAAAAGAAACATTATTCTTATTTTGTTTTGTTCGAGATATCTGAACCATGTGTTCTGGTTTAATAGTCTACATACTACCTACTAGACTATGGCAAGATACTTTTGTCTCATATCGGGTGCTTTTCGCAGATTGAGTAATGCATATGGAGAGTTACCAGATTCAAATAATTTTCTTTCCCATAAATTTTTGACATCCAACGTTATTTTGTTTTTACTGACTTCCTTATGCGGCTCCTACACGTTGCTACTGGCTGTACAACTTTACTATGCTGTACATTGTTATGTTGAATGACTGGTTGGTCGTCGGTTGGTTGAAAATCCAAAAAATTTTGAATTTCATTCAATCAACGGCAACGCTGCAGTAACAATTTAAAAGTAAATTTAGTTGAAAAATCGAAACGCGTGAAGAAGACGCCCAACCATTCATTCAAAATGTTGTACAATTAATCGTAGCGTGTAGGGAACTCATTAGCGAGAATAGGGACTTCAGACAGCAGGTGATAACGACTAAAAATGGAAAAAGAATTCTGGATTAATTCCATCTATGGACAGACAGTAAGTCGACACAGTTATTAATTCACTTACTCGATGTAAATTGACTCACTCTCAAGTGGAGAATAAAAACTTTCAATAACAAGTCTTCATAGTCTAGTAGGTAGTGTATTGGCTTATTAGGCCAAAACCCGTGGTTTAAAACCCTGCTAAGTGTGTCAATACGAAATATGATAAAAATATCTCATGGAGAAACAGCGGTCTTCTGGTAGTAAGTCCAATTGCCATAAAAAGTTCCTCAAATCTGTAGTTCGTTAAACTGTGGATCTCACCATTATTTGATAAAACTAACAAGCACTACATGCTTGATGTAAGAAACTAGGTTGTTATCCTGACTAAAGGATTTTAATGACCAATTAAGTAAAGTATCTATGCAATAACAGATTCGATTTGAATTTGATTTGTTTGAAAATGTTTGAACAAAAGAAATGTCAGAAGTGTAGTGCAATAAATTCAAATTCGAAAAGAAAAAATTAAAAAAAATTTCCTATTTTTAAAAATTAAGAGACTTTAATCCTTCTCCGTAGAATCTATTTTAAAAATCTCTTGACTCTTGATTACCTAGACAGAATAACTACTTAAGTTAGGCCGTGTCACCCGAACAAAGTTTTTTTTACCAGTACAAAATAGCAAAACATGGCAACTCTGTCATTCTAGTACCTACTGCAGTAGATGCCAATTATCTTCTTAGCTGGAGAAAATTAAAGAAAGTCTAGCTCATCACAATCCCGTTTCTTGATCCATAACTTCATACATACATACATAATTGGCCATTACAACCCTTCAGTCAAGATTACGGCCTAGCTTCACACACCACTTGTGTTGTGTGTGTTAATTTTATACATAAGTGGTGGGACCTACAGTTTAAAGTCGGATCCGAACGACAGATTTTTGAGAAACTTTTCATGGCAATTTTATTTACTCTCAGAGTGTTTGCCAGAAATCTGCTGAGAGGAAGTCGCCGAAGCAATATTTTTGCCATATTTCGTTTTTGATATCTGACCGGGGATCCATAACTTCCATAACTTCTTTGTATCTAAAAGAATGTAGCTACGGGTGCCTTTTTATGTCCATACCTGATTTTTTAAAGTTCTATGTAAGCATTATTGGTTAGCTTAGATGACAATGATTATTTACTCCACTGCTTCAGCAGTGGGTTCAACTGCAATTGTGCCAGACACGAATTAAGCAGAAAAAAGCTGAACAAAACAAAACCTAATGAAAACCCTGTTTAACCAGTTTTGTTGGCAAATTCATGGTAAAATCAAAGCCATTCTAAACGTTTAACGAATGAAAATTTTGTTTAAAAGCAATATTTATTCATCAATATACCATCGGCTTTAAACATTTCGAATTTCGATTGCTTTTAACAGACAAACAAACGTAATTTTCCTCCCCTGCTGAAATGTGTTTTGAAATATTTGCATCAAAACATTCCTTTATCATGTGTTTTGAGTGTTGCTGCATGAGTTCTTTTTTTTTTTTCTTTTCGCCAAATGAGAGAATGAATGAAAAGCACCCCAAAGAGATTTGCATAGTGGTGGTGTTCACAAATAAGGCGAGAATTTCGACAGAAGGCAAGCTAACACTCATAAGCAAGTCTGCATGTGATGGCGCATATGTTGCGTACAGCACAGCTGCATGAAGCGTATACTTGTACACAAAACCTAAATTCATTCATCTTTAACAACAATTTTTAACGTTTTTTTTTTATTCGTTGTTTTATTTTTTATTTAAAAAAAAATTGTCTGCAACATTACATCAGTTGATGTTGTGTCTATGTACATACATACGCATGTATGTATGCATTAAAATTATGATTTTTATTATTATTATTGTTGTTTGTAGTTTTTGTTGTTGTTATTATTTCCTGTATATTTTAAAAAACATACGCAGCAGGGTCATACAATTTTTTATGCTCATACTGCTGTGTGTACTGTACTGTACTGTACTGTATGTCTACATTCACTCCCCAAAAAACCAAATAAAGAGCCGTAGAAGAGACAGACTTGCTTTTTCTCTTCTTTCAGAGGGGCAAAGGCCGAAAATAAATTATAGTCTATAACATGGCATACACAATGTCGCATGTACTTCCATACATACTTTCATATGATGCGTTAAGACGCATATTGTATTTTAATGATGACGATAATGTTGCTGTTGTCGCTTCTGTTGCTGCTGCAGCAGATGATGACGAAATTTTACGCATCATTTACAATATTTTTCTGTTTTGAGTGAAACTTTTATTTAAATTTCCATTCGTTTTTTTTTTTTTTTTGTTTTAGTTTTCCTATACGTTGAGCTGAAAATTATTTTCCATGTAGCTAGGCTTTTAGGTCAATTATTAACAAGCATCTCAGGCAAACAGCAATGCTTGTTCGATTACTCCACTTGAAGTTTTGACCTCTCTGGTCAATGTTCTCATTAAAATCGTTAATTCAATTACATTGTAGAGTTGTTCTCTTTGTGTACAAGCGTTTGCGTTAAACGGAATTCTTTACTCTTGACAATTCTTTTCAGTTCAGGCAGATATTTCAACAGAGCTTTTTGATTTCTCTGGCATTTCTTTTCATTAATAAAATAGCACCGTATTTATTACAGAATGGGTTGTTAAGGCATACGGAGACATTTGCATTTGTAGTAATAATTTTGACTACGTTCAGCGTTGAAATTTTTTGATTTCTAATTTCAAACCAATGATAATGAGCAATGCTGTGATTTAGCGGTTATGCGCCTACACCGGCGACTTAAGAAAATCCCATAAGAAAAGGTGTAACGGAATCAAATTATGGATCTCTGTGACCGCTTAACATCACCCCACCTAAGATGATCTGCCCTCAAATCCATTGTGCAAGATATCAAATGTAGAATGAGCTGTGTGGTCCGTTGTGCCATCTTTCTGAGATCACATGTCTTTGGTATCTGAATCATCCAATGCCGGCAAAGATGTTGTTAATCGTCTCACCTACCTCAGTCGCCATCATCATGATGACAGGTCAATGACAACTGATGTATAGTGGTCATGAAGTATCGCCAAAGATCACAAAATTGCGAATTAACGTTTTTTACTTTGACAAGACATTCATCACTCTTTCACTGCTTTTAACCCCTTGTGAAAATTGCATATTTTTGCGTTATTTTCGTCTTTGCTTGAAAATCACTTCTGGGCGTGGATCGCTTAATGGATTACAGAAAAAATTTCAGTCTTTCATCATGTGTCCGTATGTGGAAAACTCTTTCTGCAGAGTTTTGTCAGTCTCTTACAATATAAAGCGGATCAAATCTACTGTCCCTAAATCCTACTCCCTTTATTCGCTCTCACGCATCCAATTTTCATAGTTTCAACACAATAATGTGCATGGTATATGTCATCTCGTTTGTAAGAACAAATCTTCTCCAAGTTATACTAACGAGTACACCTTTTCGAAGGGTATCCTATACAGTCGGCCTTGACTGATTCTGAATTACTTTCTTGTTTTACTTTAAAGTATTACATTTAAGTCTTGCTATTATCATAAACAAATTAAGTTTAATTATTTAAACTTCATACATTTTAACTTAAAGCAAACAAATATGAGTGATTTGTTGTGTTCATAATTTGTTGAGTCACTCTGACGGCAAAATGCTTGTAAATATCAACTGAATTTCGTAACTTTAAAATAAATTTACAAATCAAATCCAAGATCAATGATCTTTAAAAATAAAACTGTCACGATAAAGGTCGCAGTAAAAAAAAGAACCTGAAAAGGTAATAAAATTTAAAATTATGACAATAAATTAATATTTCGCTTTCCATTTTTTGATGATGATGTAATCTGTTTAAAATATATTTTTTTTCTGTTATTCGTATTGATTATTTTTATTATTTTATTTATGATAATATAACACATAGTTTTTGTTTTCTGACCCCAATTATAGTCGAATGTCAAGTTCTTTGATTGTACAAACTCCTTCTCTAATTCCGCATATCTTTTACGCTTTCCTTCAGTTATTGAAAGGTCTTGTCGCCATTATTATTTATAAGCTCGATAAAGGTCAAAAAACTTTTCTTTTTTAATACAAGAGCAGGACCCTAATACATGATACATGTCTCTCCCTTTTCCTGCTCCTCACACCCACATCTTTTGCAGAAGTCATTTGAGAGCATGGCAAGTCTTAGGAAATGCCTACCAAAAGAACAATGGGCCTTGAGAATCGATGCGGATGAATCCAATGCGATTTAAGAATAGAAGTGAATCAGTTCTCTTCTTATCATTGCGCCTGCTCTCTTACTGTCAATTAGACTTAGCTTCCCTGTAATGCAAGTAATTGATGTCCAATATCGGAATACCTACACCCTGTATACCCATGGCTTCAATTAAAGTTCATATGTTGGTCCCATTATCCATATCATCAAAGTAAGCAAGTAGTATTTGATACTCAGTGTGAATAGTTCTCAATGTATTCACTCTTGCATCTCGCAGGACCTTTTTTTATAAAATGTTGAAAAGAATAAGCGATCACCCTGCTTGATATGACGTTGGGTAATGCATGTTTAAAAAGAAAGGTGTTTAAGGCAATGTGTGAATTTGGTATTCCTGCAAAGATACATAATAACATAATTAGCCATTACAACCCTGCAGTTAGGATTACGGCCTAGCTTCTCACACCACTTATGTTGTGCGTGTTCATTTTATACATGAGTGGCGGGAACTACAGTTTAAAGTCGACTCCGAACGACAGATTTTTGAGAAACTTTTCGTGGCAATTTTATTTACTCTCAGAGTTTTTGCCAGAAATCTGCTGAGATTTCGTTTTTGATGTCTGACCTGGGATACGAACCCTGGCCTTTCGTCTAATAAGCCAATACACTATCTACTAGACTACGGCGACTTCAGCAAGATCATTTTGATTATATTTGCAGGAATATCAAATTCACACATTGCCTTAAACACCTTTCTGCAAATGTAATTATGCGAATGTAATTGAAGAATGTTAAGTGTTCACTGGGTCCTCCTGACTTTTCTTCAGAATTGCTATTGATCGATATATCGATATTCCACCTACATATATTGGGTGCGTTCATTTACGGGTACGTTCATTTAATTCATAATTGCTGGATGCCATAATTTCACATCAACTTCAGCAGACAATTCATAATTTTTTTTTACTTTAGTCGGTAGCCATTGCTATAACAGGCACTCTTGCAGACTTCTTTACAATTTCCTTCATTACGTAATTTATGACCACAACGAAGTAAATGGGTTAATTTTAAAAACCGTATCTAAATTTTAATACCATATGTTAACAATAATATGTTCAAGATATAAACAGACCACGGCAGCTCAAATTGACAGGCTGCATTAAAGGAGAGTACGTGCATCAAAACAGGCGTGCGCAGCCTGGTTTTATGGCTTAAAATATTGGTTTAAACGTACAACGTAAGCATATTTATCTGCAAAGTGTTATATACAGCTTGTACATCTACATGTGTATGTACGTGGCACCTACACAAAGTGAAAGGCAAAGGTGAAATCTTTCACAAAATAACAACAAAAATTGTAATTGAAGTCAGTAAAAAAAAAAAAAAAACGAAAATGAAATCTTAAAAAACAGTTTTTACTTCAGGTTTTTTGTTTTTTATTTTCATTTTTTTTCTTTTTAGTTTGAAGTGAAGGTAATTTAATACCTTGTTTTTGTTTTTGATTTTGTTTTTTTGCATTTGCTTTTGTGGTGTACCCTAAAGGCATTATACGACGAAAGAATGACATGTAGAGGTCCATTGTAATACCAGCAGTTGTTATTTTTGAGGTTAGTTTTGTGGTAAAACGAAAAAAAAAAACAAAAATTTTCTATTGAAAGTGTAAAAATTTTGATTTTAAAATAAAAAAAAAACCGGCTTTTTGTCCCCAACAACAATTTTACAATACGTGTAAGGAATGCTTAGTTCAAAGAGTTCCAAAGTAAAAGGGAGAGAGAGAGGGAGAGGGAGAGAGATAAATACGTATGTAGTTCTATCGAATGTTTAATTTTATAGTGATTTTGTGATTTATGACATGTGTTTAATGATAATTTTATTTCGTGTGTGTGTGTGTGTGTGTGTAATTGTTTGTGTGTGTATGCAACTAATGCTTGCAACATACATAATTAAGTTCTGCAGCTGCCACCGGAGAGTTTAAACTCTGGATTTATTCTCAAGTCATAGTGTAAGTGTGAGTATGTGTGAATTTCTGAATAATATTGAAAACAAACTTTTCCATTTAAGATCCCTAAGTCTCTCTCTATTCTCTTTTGCTTTGGGTCTTGCTCTCTTTTTTTTCATTTGTTTATACAACTTAAGGCATATTGTTTGCTATGTAGTGGTGCAAAGAAAAAGAGAGCTAGACGATAGAGTTTCTATAAGTGAGTTATTTTAACAGTTTCTGTGTAAGTAAATAAGAGAGTAAGTTGGTGTAAAATTTTCAAAACCGTAGTGTTTCTCTCACATTCGAATATTTCGAATACCCTCACCGTCAACGTCATCATCACCGTCTTCATCATCATCAACATCAACATCAACAGCAGCTCATTGTGAATTTGTGAATACACTATGCTTGTGTATAGTAAATGTTGCTATTATTATTGTTGTTTTTCTTCTTGTTGTTGTTGTTGTTGTTGTTATTGTTGCTATTGTTGGTTGTATCTGTAAGTACGTTTTATACACGAGTTTCAGTTACTTTGTGTATTTACTGTTTAACATTTAATAGCTGCTGTTGCTGTTGCTTATGCTGCTTCTATCCCTCATTTTTGCTTTTGCCGTTGTCGTTGTTGTTGTTCTTGTCGTTTTATTAGAGTTTTATTTTTATTTTGTTTTTTTTGTTTTTGTTTTTGTTTTCTGTATTTTTCTGTTTTTGCCTGTTTGTGTTGTATACGTTCGTTTGATTCGTTTTTGTGTTCGAAATGTTTTTTTCGAGCTTCTTAAAAATCAGCCACTGTACGAGCATATTAGTGTAGTATTTGTGTGTTCACAGTACTCAGCTTAAAATATCTGACGACGCGTGTAGATTTTTATTTTCTTTTATAATTTTTTCCTCGACAATAATAATTTTTGTTTTTAAATAAAATCGTTTGTACAAAAATAAATGTCGTTTAAATTTTCGTAAAATATTCTCGAAAATCAAAAAAAAAAAAAATAAACGGGCAATCAGAAAACCATCGTGCTAGAAAATTATCATAAATTCGAGACAAAAACAAACTAATTTTCATTACAATTGGCCTGTAGAAACTCGTTTTTTTCCCTCTTGTAACAATTAAAATCGAAAAAAATAGAAGGTAAACGAAAAAAAAAATATAAAAAAAAATATACGAAAGCATTAGAACAAAAGTATTAGAAGTTTACCGGGTTTAAATACGATATCAAAGGCGATAAAAAAAAAACACCCACGTTGATTTTTAAATTTTGGAAGTGTGATTTGTTTTTGTTTTTTTTTCTTTTTTTTTAAACAACATAACTTAACTACTTGGCAGCATCTTAAGATACCACCACTCGACAATTGTTAATCTTATCTTAATAACAACAGGCAAACGTGTTGTATGTTGGTTTGAAAATTCAACATCTTTTAAAAGTTGAAAATAAGTTTTTATTTTTCATTGTTGTTGTTATTGTGTTTGTATGCTGCTGCTATTTTGTATACATAGAACATAAACAAACAAAACTTCATAACAAATGATTTTGTAAGTATTTTAAATTATTCTTTCCCAATTATTTTAAATTAAAATATACCAACACAGTATAACAATTATTCATAAAAGCATTCTAATGCCATTTGAACAATTTAATTTCATTTTATTTAATTATGATTTGATTTTTTTTCTAATAATAATTTTTAATATTGTTTTCAGTTGCCTTACACACACAGATCACATTGAAAATTCTTAGATTATTTATTTTATTTATTAGTCATTAATTTATTGTAATTTTTTCTATTTCAACATTGTTTTTTTCTTCTCCTCTACAACATTCTTTTTTTTTTATTATTCTATTCATACAATTACCGGAAAGTATTCATTACAGTCTAACATAGTTTCCATTAATGATCATTGCAAAATGATACACTCAACTCGTATTGAAATGAACATATTAAACAATTTCAAATGCTTGATAATCATTTTAACATTCTTATCTGTTTAAAACCTTATACCTTAACATAGCATGTTAATATAACTCTTATCTGAAGATCTCACCCATGATCATTGTAAATTCCAGTCATATTGCGTGTTTTAATGAAACCTTTTTACTAAAAATGTAAAATAAAATGTGATTATTTTTTAACACTTTAAATTATTGCTAAACGTATTACTTCTCCCTTATTTGCATAGTTAAACTAAGATGTATATATGTATGTATAGTCATACAAGTTCTGCAAAATATTTGCATTTTCTAACAATTTATCTTTCGTTGTAAAATATCGCATGAATATCGCATTCCATATAATTATGTATGGCGTAATACATGACAGATAAGTATTTGAAGTCGCTACAGTCTAATAGGTACTGTGTTTGATTTATTAGACGTTATGCCACGGTTCAAAGCCCAGGTCAGACATCTCCAACACTAACGATACATGAAAAAATATTTCCACGTCGACTTCCCGTCAGTAGAGTTCTGGCAAGAACTCTGAGATTAATGAAAAGTTTCTCAAAAATCTGTCGTTCAAACTCGACTTTAAACTGTGAGTCCTGCCACTTATGGCTAAAAGTAACACACAAAGTGGGTGGTGTAAGAAGCTAAGTTGTAATCCTAGTTTAAAGGATTGCTTTTAGCTTATTAGAGATTAGAATCTGTCTTTGACCAGATTATAGAAGTTCATAGAACATAATAAACAATTCCCCTCCCCTCCCTATTTATTTAATGTCAAACCTGGCTTTGCCATGATCTCTGAAGCATAACATTGTTTCTTCTACGATGTTTTTTGCATATTACTTCCCTACGTGATCATGCATTCAAATATGTTTCGACTTTTTTCTGCTTTAGCATTTAATTCATCCAAATTTCTATAAACAGTGGATAATTATTTGGTGTTCAATATCGTGTTTCCTAGCTAGGTCCACGCTGCTTATGTGACAGTCTTTCTTAATTTTATCCACAGTTTTAACAAATGAGATGTGACTTTAACATTAAAATTATCAGAAAGGAAACTAGCAAATCACAAGATATGCTGGTAATTGATAACGGCCACACATCACACATCTCATCTGTCAAATCATTGTTGTCATTGATACAGTCTGTTTGGTCAAATCTCCATGAATCGAGCATAGACAAAGACATGTGTTAGTTGAATTGGGTCTGATACAGTTGGCAACTGATACATCAAATTTCATCTTCAGTAATGAAGCTTAATTCTGCATAAATGGATACGTGTACAAACAAAATTGTTTAATTTGAAATGAAACTAATCCAATGAAATTCATGAGCGTGCAATGCATCCCGAAATAGTTACTGTTTAGTGTGATTTTGGGCTGACGTCGTCATCGGTCTATATTTCTTTGCGTGCTAAAGATGTTTTCGTATCATTTCTGCAACTAATCTCAGTTAATGTTTCTTTGATCCAAGAGGCAACAGTTTTTTTTTTTTTTTGCCGTCAATCAGTCGATGATTGCCGACTACTGAATAAGATCTTTTAATGCCTTAACTACTACAGTATTTGTTTATTTACAAAACACTCTTGGCTGATGTAATCGTTAAAGTGCTGAACTAAAAAACGAAGTAATTTTGGTTTTAATAACGGCAAAGGCAATTTAAACGAGTGGCTATATTGGTTTTTAATTTTTAAAAATGTTACGGTACTTTAATACTCTCCAGTGAGGACATGGCCAACGAACATCATAGAAAGATCAGGTTGCAACACCTCTTGAGAACTTAATTAGCAACATGTTTTCACCAGTACGCCTAATATATTAGTAGGTAGTGTGTTGTTAGTTTATTAGACGAGTGCTTGTGTTTCAAACCTCAGATCAGGTTTTGAACAAAATGGTCAGCATTAACCATGATGACGTATTAAGTGGTTTTGAGAAAATTTCCCATTTTTTTTAACCACTTGCAATACTTTGTTATAAGAACTTTTCAATTTACCCTCGTATTTGTTAGTAAAAAAAATAGCACTTCCTAAACCCTTATTTTTATATTCATTTAAATAATAAACCTTGATTGGCACAATTAATTTATTATAATTAAATAATTTGAAAAAAATATGAAATTTCTTTACAATTTAATAATAAATTAATATTTATTACTATGTGTCATTTATTTAAGTTATTAACAATATAATTTAAACAAAATCTTTTGCTATTTAATCTCAACATGAACTTGACTTGACATCGTTATCTTAAAACAATAAATAAATAAAAACTGGTTTAGTGGGATACTTTCCCAAACCGGTTTGATTTAATTCATAATAATTATTTGTACTTTGTTTAACATAATTTTTTTTATTATTATTTATTGTTATTAAATTACTTAATTATCTAACAATTCTCTTTTATTGTTACAATACAATTATTAGCTTGAGAGCTATTGAGAAGCTTATGTATTTATTATATGTATGTAGTTGAGTGGGGAAATGATAGAAATTTAATTTATTTTTAATTATTTTTTTTTGTTGTTTTTTTCTTGGTTTCTTTGTCTCCCTTTTAACCACAGCCATCTGTTTAAAAATAAGCGGTCTGCTATATAAACGGCTTTTGTTTTTCAATACAAAAACAATGGCTAGCTTTACGTGCAACATACTTCCGTTCTATTGCCGTAACGTTTCATAGTATATGCGTGTTACGTTGCATTGAATACAAATGCAATGCAAAGGCTGGTCAAATACCCAAGCCAGGTGGTTCTTAAAATAATTCTAAATGAAATGAAATTAAGAAATTACGTTAAAAGGATGATTTTAAATCTTAAACAAGTTTTTAAACGTTTACAGAACTTTTTTCTTTCAACAATCGTTTGTAAATAATTTATTTACAGTCAAGGAAAAAAGTTTATATACACCGGTGTGTGTATGCTTTTTTCCCCGTTGATTTTTAGCTAATTGGAAAAGATGTTCTAGAGCTATTTAAGGCATTTATAATCAAGAATGTTTGAAGATCAAAACGAATATGAAAAAATAAAAATTATCGTTAAAAAGTCCACATTCACCAGTGTATGTACACCAATGTATGTACAGCAGTGTATGTACAGCAGTGTATGTACACCAGTGTATGTACCCCAATGTATGTACACCAGTGTATGTACACCAGTGTATGTACACCAGTGTATCTACACCAGTGTATGTACACCAGTGTATGGACACCAATGTATGTACACCAATGTATGTACACCAGTGTACGTAGACTTTTTTCTTTGACTGTATGTTTTTTTTTTTTTGAATGTAATACAATCTTTTTGCAAAAAAAATATTGTTTAAAACCCAAACTCAGTATCTATTTTAATTAGAAACGACATTGTAACCCCATCTTCTAAATAAATACGTTTTGCGGTATGTGTTGTCGCATGAAAATTATATTTGCATAATAGTTTTTAGATAAAGTACGCGACAATACATTAAGAAAACATCATTAGTTTTTTCATAGTTGTTGTTGTAATTGATTTCAATGTCAATATTTCAATACATGTTGATAACACTTGACATAGTTTGATCTCTCTGGCTCTCTATTCTAAAGGGAATACGTATTGATTTTTAAGAATATTTCTGAGATCTTTAAAAGATCGTTTAATTATGGTGAATTTTTAAAAATTATTATTTTTTTTTTATTCAACAAGTGTTTTTTAATGTTTTTGTTTCCAATATTTTTTTTTTTTTTTTTTTTTTTTTTGATAACAACATACGAGTAAATATTTGTTAACAAAACAGTTATTTAAACAGGAAAGAACCAAGAGTTTAATTGTCTGTCTACATACAGTGGTTTACCTAATTTAGTGAATTTTTCTTTTATTTTTACTTAAAAAAATTAAAAAGTAGCTCCAAGTCTATTCACTTGACACGTTGCGTATGTATATGTGGTCTGATAGTATTAAAATGTCATTATCGTTAAGCGCATTTTACATGATCGAATTTTGCAGGCAAATACTATCTGATGACAGAGAGAGGGAGTGTTACGTTACCACACTATCCAGTAAAATATTAAAAATTTATGAGGTCAAGAGTTCTTCCAGCTATTACGTCTTATGAGCGATCATCATAATGGATCTACGAAACGAACGATATTTATCAGGTCAAGAGATTTATAGTGGCCATCAGGCAGTGTTTGCAGGCAAAGTTTGATAGTGCAAAAGACGTTTTCCAAAATAATTTTTTAGGGCTCCGTAGTCTAGTAGATAGTGTGTTGGCTTATTAGACTAAAGGCTAGGCTTCGAATCCCCGGTCAGACATCGAAAACGAAACATGAAAAAGATATTTCTTCGGCGACTTCCTCTCTCAGTAGATTTCTGGCAAAAACTCAGAGAGTAAATAAAATTGCCATAAAAAGTTTCTAAAAAAAAATCTGTTGTTCGGTGTGGACTTTAAACTGTAGGTCCCGCCACTCATGTATAAAATTAACATACACACATAAGTGGTGTGAGAGGCTAGGCCGTAACCCTGACTGTAGAGTTGTAATGGCCAATTAAGTATGTTTTAAATTTCACGTAGTTTACCTCATACAATTGCTTCCAGGACTGATCATACTATGAAAAATTTCAGTGATCACTAATCCAGCTCTTCCAGCGAGCTCATTTGAGCGATTATCATAATCGATCTACGAAAAGAACGAAACGAATAAAACAGTACTGCCGAATTTGATGTGAAGAAATGTTAGAAACAATAAAATTTATTTGAGGGGAATGGCATACTTCTTCTAACACGATTGAACTGGATACTCGATAGTCAAAGGAGAAAATAACATGTGATGATGATTGACTATTATTTGCTCATAATAATAGAATTGAATCAGTTCCATGTGAATTCAACAAGTTGCTGCCAGATGCCACATACTAAGCCAAGCCACAAACCTATTGAGAGCTTGGTGAATAGACAATGTTAATCTTGGAGCCTAATTCACCTAGCCTCTACTAGACTATATTTTCTGGAAATACAGGAAGTCTCCAGTGTATAGGGAGAAGCCAGCCACAATTCCACAATTAACAGATGAAATACTGAATTGGTCATTACAACCCTTCAGTCAGGTTTACGACCACTTATTTTGTGTGTGTTAATTATATCTATGAGTGGCAGGACCTATAGTTGAAGGTCGACTTCGATCGGCGGATTTTTGAGAAACTCCATGGCAATTTTATTTTACTCTCAAAGTCTTTGGCAGAAATCTGCTGAGAGGAAGTTTCCGAAGAAATATTTTTTCAAATTTCATTTTGTTGGAGATGTCTGACCTCGAGTTTGAACCAACACATTACCTACTAGACAACGTCGGTTAAAGTTTAAATATTTGCCTCCAACATACCTAATGGGTTAATTTAATTTGTCCATTAATTTACTACAATTCGAAATGATAACAAAAAGCAATTTTCTAATGACACTTTTTCTACGCTGTCTTTGAAATTACAAAAAAAAGAAAAAAAAAAAAAGAAAAAAAAAAAAAAAAAAAGTGATGAAAAACCTTGTGTTAGATTAATGTCAGTCAGTCAATCACACACACACAAACACACAACCACTAAATGAATAAATTTGAAATGAAGGTGTGGGATTCTTAATATGATAATAACCCCACAGATTGGATGGATAGCATGATTGCAAGATCTGTGAAAATGCCCGGGCATAATAGAATTTTGCAGAACTGCTTATATGATGGTATTATTTTAGATGATTTAATACATTTATATCACTGGATTTATGCAATTTTTCGAATTATTTCATATAATCATGAGGTAAATTTATTTAGCCGCCCGGTGGTTTTTGAAACCAATTTAATGTTTGCAACAAATACTTGTAAATAAGCAATAATTTTACAGTATGTATGTATGTATGTATGTATGTATGTGTGGAAAAACAAAATATTTTATTTTCTTTTTATTGTTTTTTATGTGGCACATAATAAGCAACAGGTATACTATACTGTATTGAAATCAGTTAAATAACTCGGGTTGTTATGCAAATTAGGCGTTGAAAATTTTTATTATGAAAAGCGTGAAAAAAACGACAACCTACTACGTTTACGGAAATAAAAAAAAAAAGAGGAGAATTTATAACAGAAAGAAAGAATGTGAAAAAACAGGCTCGTTTTGAATGTCAAGGTAAAATCTGTGTTTAGATGGTATTTCGAAAGAAATTTTCGAATATTCGAACACGAATGAAATGTTATTTTTTTGTTTTGTTTCGTTTTGTTTTTGAAATGACCTACATTTGTTATAATCTTGATTTGCCTGCCTCGCTGGCCAGTATTTATCATTTAAATCTGTTTCCAATTAAACAATTGATTTTCAATTAATTTTCATTCTTCTGTTCATAAAACTTTTGATTTCATTTGAATCGTATTTACTGCTCATTTTTTTTTTCATGACAACACCGCTTTACTGCATAAATTATTTCATAACTGTAAAATGGAAAAGTTCAAAAGTTTAATTGTCATAACAATTACAAATTGACAATCACTTGAATGCATTACTTTTTTTTTTTCTCAATATTTTCTATCTAAAAATAAACGGGTCGTGCAAACTACTGTGCATACAATAGCTGATAAGTTTAAAGACACAACAGCAGAATCGATAGAGCATATATTACGTACGGCAGATGATAACCTTAAGGCTCAGCTTTGTAATGTAGAGATCAATATTACAGGAAAAAAATATAAAAAAAAAGTATTCGCGAATGTTAAATGAAATTTTTTTAAAGAAAACTGGCTTCAACAAGAAATATATTTCTATCTGTATCAGCCCCTATAATGCATACATACGTAGTTGGTTATTTAACCTTCAGTCAGGAATACGGCTTGACTATCAGTTTAAAGTCGATTCCGAACGAAAAATTTTAAAAAAACTTTTCATTGCCAGAAATCTGCTGAGAGGAAGTCGCCGTTGATATACTTTTTTCATATTTCGTTTGCTTGGAGATATTTGAACCGAGGCCTCAACACTACCGACTAGACTACGACGACCATAATACAAATAATGATGCTATAAAGATATGGTTATCCTTTGCTTATCTTATTGGTTTTCAAACTTCCACTCTCGATGGGGCTCTTATTCTTTGAATGATTTGCCATTTATGATTACGATTTAGTTAAAACCTACTACAAATGGCCACTTTTCGAAAATTAATCGGTGATTATGGCTTTAGTCTATCTATAGGTTCTTTTTTAAGTGCTTCCTATTTTGTCATTTAAATAAAACAAAGTTTGTGTGACTTATCATTGAAATTTGTTAGGCCTATTGATGACTTGGTTGGCTTGAGGACCGCCGTGCTTTGTAGTTTATTGTCACACATCTGTGACTTAAGAAAAAGATCATAACCTTCACTCGAGATGACCATGCTTCCGCTAGTGGAGAATATACAATGTGAAATTATCTGTATGACACGTATCGCTACCCTGTCAAAACCACATGTTACTGGTGTACAGATTATCAAATTCAGGCCAAAAGAAGTTAATAATCATCGACCTAGGTTAGGTTAGGTTAGGTTAGGTTAGAGGACGTGTACTAAGTACAGTACCCAAAGGTCAAGTTGACCTATTGTACACAATTGTCCTTAAGAAGAAGGGATGGACAGCGGAGGGATGGAAAAATTAGAGGAGGTAGGGAAGGGGGTATAGGAAACGGAGGAGGAACTACACAGAACAACAAACAGAAAACACACAAGGCGGAGCACGACTACACTAATGAAGTCCAAGTACCTCTCAACCAGCTTAACCTAATAATAAATCTATGGAAAGCCTTGCTGTCGGCTCTCGATACAGAATTTAAACCTTCAAAGAAGCCCTTGTTAGGGGTCTTCAACCTTAATGTACTAAGGGCTGGGCAGTTACAGAGGAGGTGTTCGATAGTTTCAAACTCCTCTTCATCGCAACATACCCTTCATCGATCTATAGTGCTCCCCATTAACTGTGATGGTGGAACCAACGTTGTTGTCGTCAAAGGAATATGGATCAATGACGTCACTAGTCCAAATACAAACAAAGCAGTTACTTTTTCGGAATGTAAAAATTCGAAAAATTTATTTATTGACATACCCATTCATCTATAAATGGGTCTCATCGCTGAAGATGATTTTTCGATAAAAAATTAGAGCCAATTGCCAACTGCTCGAGAGCCCATTCAGCTGTGGTGATTTGACAAAAAAATAAATGTCAAAAAGTAGCTTCAACAAGATGGCAGCTATCAGAGTTCGAAAGTCCTTGTGAAATTTTGTAAAGAAATTTAAAAATATTGAAAGCGTTACAGATGTGGAGCATCACAATGATCATGCTGCCGCAAATATGGCTTCTGTTACAAGATAAAATTTTCTATTTTCGATAACTCCTTGATAAATCTGTTTAACGTGCCATGCCTGAAGTAATTGATACTAGTCTTCTTAAATAGCAAAACAGTATTTGAAACCTCATCCATGGTTGCATATGCCCTTTATTATCATTTGCCTATCAGTGAAGATATTTGCAGCACTATGTAATAAGTTTATCCAATTATTACTGACACAGATCCTATATTATCCCCTTGAAATATCGTATTATGGTCTGGTAGCCATGAATGCATGGTTTGGTCGTTTGATCTACTCTTGTTCTAACTTCATGTTTGAGTTGAATGTATAGCAATAAGCATATGTTGTAAGAACAGACAAAACCGTTGTTGGTAGGTGAAAGTACTTGATATCCAATATCAACCTTTCTTGCCCGGTATGACTTACAAGACAAGTTAATAAATTATTTCATGACTTTTTTTCTATCAATTAGTTTGCCATTTAATGGTTTTGGTTCAACACAATTGCATTATGGTTTTTAATTAGAAATAATTTAATTAAAAAATTATTTTAAATTGTTTTTTTTTCCGAATTTAAATTTAAAACACAGACTGGATGAAAATGAAAAATGCCAATGGCGGGTATATGAAAATAATTTTTTTTTTTTTTTTTATTTGCTGTAAGAAGAGATTTCTGTAGAAATGTATAATCAAAGAAAATTGATACGTAATTTTATAATGAGAGAAGGTAATTTCAAATTTTTTAATGTTGAAAAATTTCTTGGAAAAATTTTTTAAAAATCTGAAGTCTGTGACTTTGACTACAATTTACATTTAATTTGTTGTTAATAATAATAAAATTAATTTAAATTAAATAATTTTAATATGCAAATAACAATAAAATGATAAATAAAAAATTTTTTGTAAATAATTTCAATGAATAAAGCCTCCCATTTCTATGGTAAACACCACATGATACATATCTATGGTAGATATGAACTCAATTATGTGCCAATAAAGATGGATTTTTTTTCCCATAATTATTCTTCTTTAAGTGTAGCTTCAGAAATTTTCGAATTGAGGAAAAAATAACAGAAAATAATTGAAGACTTGAAGAAGGCGAAAAATGGAGAAGCCAAAAAAATTCTGAAAATTTTTTTATTCAATTAAAAATTAAAGAGTAACGAAATAAAAAACGCATAAAAAGACTGGACCAACGTATAAATAACTACAGAATGCTGTAATAGAATCAACAATAAAGAAGTGAAAAAAGAATGAAATTTTGAGGACAATAAACTTTTTAAATCGAAAATATAGTTTTTCTTTACATCTTCATGAAAATACATGAGAAAACAGAAGAAAAAAAATTTTTTAAATATTAAACCACCGTCACCGTCATCGTAGAAAGGGGAGAAAGACAAACTGAAGCGTACCAGTAAATGTAGAGTTTGGCTGGTAAAGTTAATGGAATATTTGAAAATAAAATTTTATCTTGAACTTGAAATGTATAGTCAGACAGACGTCTCGGTTTCCAGCAAAAAAAAAAAATTTGTTTTTTATTTCAAAATCGAATTTTTTTTGGAATTTTCATTTCCCACCATATGTCAGATTTTTTTTTTTTTCGTTTTAAAGAGTGTAAATTAATCAAATTGTATTGTAGGTATTAACAAATAGTGTTTAACAAATACATTTTTCTATAATTAACACTTTTGAAAAATAAAAAAAAAAAAATCACTGTCATGATGACAAAAACTTTACATTCATAAGCAAAAAATAAACATCAAAGCCATGCATATTCTAAAAATAATTTCAATTTTCTTTTTGTTATTTTTTAATAGACTTATTAACACATATTTTAAACACACTTTATTTAACTATTCATTACTATTCTTTTTTTTTTCTTTAATTTTCATTCCAGCTGATATGAATCTTCCACCACAATCAACAACATTCTTAGGAATTTTCAAAAACTACAAGTGATTTCTTTCATTTATTTTTTACTTATGCTATCCATACATACTTCGTGTCTTAGTTTGATTTGTGAAAAATAGTAAAAAAAAAAATAATATTTCCACACTGCCTCCTATTAGTATATTTCTTCTGCCACCACCATGTATAAGTTACTGGCCGGTTTAAAAGGCTATTTAAAATGGCAGGATATACAAACGGATAATACAATATTTCGTTTGCATAATTCCTTTACAACAGTCCTGCTGTTGGCTTGCAGCTTAATTATCACCGCCACACAATATGTTGGCCAACCGATTAGTTGCATTGTAACGGGTATACCCACACATGTGGTGAATACGTTTTGTTGGATTCATAGTACGTTCACTATGCCGGATGCTTTTCGAAGACAGGTAAGTTTGTTTGAACTTGAAACTATCATGCATGAAGTTCGTTATAATTTGAAGAACTTCTTTTTAAATTATAATTTAAAAAATTTTATAATTTTTCAATTATGAATTAAGATGGTATAACTGTTTAAAATAGAAAAAATTCAAGTTCTGCTTGGGAACTTATCCCCATTTTGCGATACGTTCAATATTTGTCAATCGTTTTCCTGTTCTAAGTATTCTTTAAATATAACTCCCGGCTCTCGGAAGCTGTAAGATCCAAAGTTATCTAGATATAGAACAACAACAATATTAAGAAGCTTCAGTAACTGCTTTAGGTTTACCAATTTTGCTTTCAAGCTAAAATTCTTCATTCAGTGTTGTTGTTTATTACTGCATTGGAGATATTGTGGATTTTTGTCTGCACTACCAACAAGCGTAAGATTATTATTTTATTCTTCATAGGAATATTGATAGCCTCCGTAGTCTATAGGTAGTAGGTTTATTAGACGTGAGGCCACGGTTCAGAACATCGAACGAAATATGAAAAATATTTCATCGGCGACTGCCTCCCAACAGATTTCTGGCAAAAAGTAAATAAAATTGCCATGAAAAGTTTCTCATAAAACCGTCTTTCGGAGCCGACTTTAAACTATAGGTCCTCGCCGCGCAAGTATAAATTTAACACACACAACATAAGTGGTTTGAGAAGCTAGATCGTAATCCTGACGGAAGGGTTATAATGATCGATTATGACATTCTAAGTCGCTTACAAAACTGACGTTCCGTGCCAAGCAAACAGCTGCAAATATGCAGCACTGCAACTAATCGTTGGATTTTTAATGCGCGAAGACTGTGCTCCTCTACGGTTTAGAAGTATGGTTTGCGGATGTAATATTTGTTCGATATGGTGGTCCAAAATTATATTTACTGAGGATCTATGGATGATTATCCACTAGCATGAAATTAAGAGAATTTGGCTGAACTGTCTTATACGATCCATTTGGAAGAGAGTCATAGGTTCTAAATGGTGCCTTACTCCCAGAACGAGATGCTGGCTTTATAGAAGCTTAATTAGAATTATTCTTACCTAGACTTCAGTAATGGTGGACATCGTAATGGTGGTACTTCAGTAATGGTGGTGCAGCAATAAAATAATTAGGAAGGTTCAAAAGACATGTTGCTTGGTGCCGAGATGGGAAACATTAGAAACAATACTCTTGATCCAACACCATCATAGCATTGGAAAAAATACTCTTCATCCAACCGATAGAAATATAAGTCGGCTCTTACAGCGTATCGTCTTTAGCCTATAGGTAGATAGATCAACCAGATCTCTTGACGCACAGTTATCCGACAGAATGCTTAACAGCAATCAACACCACTATAATATCGATTTTCTTAATCAGACGAATTCCTGACAAAGACGCGCGTAGAGACTTGAAACTCTAAGCACGGAAGCAGGACCGGACTGGGCCTCTATATAGAAGAACCAGAAGCCGAACTTTATCTCCGACCACGCTTTTTCAAGCGGTGGTATGCGCTGTAAGGGAAAGCATGATCTGAGCCAGTGATCATTAGATGAACTTGACATTTAATTAAGTTCATAGCAACTAGGGTAATAACAGCTAGGAACACAGCATCAAGTATCGTCCTGGAATGTAAAATGGCGATTAACAATTACTCCAGGTATGGAATGTTACTCATTATATGGATATTTAGTTGTGAAAAAGCGGATTTTCTCTTGAGTAAAACCAGAGTATTAAATACCATATCTTATGATAATCGAATGCCTTTCATTGGATTGGAGACGTGAAGGTGAGTAAGTAGGCGTTATGGACTATTGTGTAGCAATGACACAATAGAATGAATTATAAAGATACTCTAGGACTCATCACGGGGAAAAATCATGAGTATTTTAGAACTGAATAAGGATGACACTAAAATCATACGCAAGGGGATAGCTCTCTGCCTTACATGAATCGTATTGGAATGATGGAAAGTGATGAACACTAGGCATATGGTAAAATGTGGGAAAATAATGGAATACCCTTTTTTGGCATTGCCCGGCATTCGTAAGCTCGAAATTCTAATAATTTGGGCATGGTACTTTACCGGACATAACCCGTAACAGAGGAGTGGACTGGAAGAAGTTAAGGTAGCTTGTACAAGATGCATACTTCCTATACAAGATATGGTTGGTATCCCTTACAAGACACACACCTCCTATACAGGATATGGTTGGTATCCCTTAATGGTTAGCGTACAATAAGTCTACTTGTTGGCTTAGATGTATGCCGAAAGGCATGCAAAAGTTCCTTGGTTGGTATTGTATATTGGTATTCTCTCCCTCAACTTACGTACGCACCTAGCATTGCCAGAAGGATTTCAGTTGCAGTTTTCTTCGAAGGGACACAAATTAAAAGCGGATATTTTGTTTGAAACTCAATGGGCTTCAAAAAGCTTTTAGCAGATGTATTCCTTTTACAGATTCTTCAACATCCTATGAATTTGTTTGTTTTCATGCTTTCTTTGCATAAGGATTTGAGTTTGTTTTCGCAATAACCCGCACTTCAACTTAAATTGTTGATTTCCTTTTTCTTTTCAAAATCAACAATGAATGTCAATTAAATAAGTTGGGATGCCTATAAAATAATAAGAAAAAATAATAAATAAACGATGCTACCATATCCAATTACCATTTCTTTGAAAGGCTATCTTCTAATATCATTTTTAGCATACTAAGAATGACTGAATTTTGTTTGCATTCAAAAGGAAATGATCTTCTTCGCATGTACAAAATATAAAAAAAACAAAATCAAAACTTTAAATCCCGAAAAAACAAAAAATAATAAACAAAAGGAATCCCTATAAATAAAATTCAGCTTACATGTGTAGAGATTCCCAAACTGTAGAGTGTAGTATTGCACTCGTATATCATTTAAAGTATAATTAAAATCAGATAACGCCTTCATTTAAGCAACGTACATAGAGCTCAAGAGCAAAAGAACAAAAAAAAAATTGAATCGCTTTTGAGAGGAAAACCTACAGGAAAACATGGGGGGCGTCATTTAGTTGTCTGCGCATAAATTAAAGTTTGAAATTCTTTAGCACAAGGTTTTTAAAATCCATGTCCCTTGTCTGCTTTTGAAACTCTTTTTTGTTTTTATGCTGTTTTTTTTTTATTTCCATAATTTTTTCATAATTCAGAAAATGTGCATCTGATGGTTTATTTACACGCTACGCTATGAAATGTTCATATAATCTCGTGTCAATATGCTGTTCCTTTAGCTGGAAACCTGAGGAAGCCTTTTTTTCGAATTGAATTGCTTATACGGGCCTTATGTTTTTCTTTTTCTTTCTTTTAATTCTTTTAAGTTCTTGTTTAATGAAAGGATTTTATTCATTATTTTTATTTGAATTGTGTTCAATTGTAGAACGCACATGTGGTATTTTTTTTTTTTGGAATTAAAGGGGGACGGATGAACGAAAAATTTAAAAAATGAATATTTTTTTTAAAAAAATTTTAAAAATTCTCGGATTAAAAACAACAAAAGTTTAAAACAAATGTAAAATTATTTTGATTTTCTTTTTATATATACGCAATGCCTATTCATGTAGTGCTAATTAGCAGCACTAGGCTGTCTACGAAGGTCAGGAAAGAGTAATCTTTGTCGACCTTTAAATTGCTTTTTTACTCACAAACAGATAGAAATTCTTATTCATGAATAATGAATAATTTCCGAATAATGCATCTAGAGAGCTAAATATTCTCATAAGGCCTTTTGAGAAAGCAATGTTTAAGTAAGCCATTACAGATATGTTATCTGGGTACCATTATTAATACTGTCACGTTTTTACCTTTTAAAAACGTTTAAAATATGAGCTCGTAGATTGCAAATAAAAATAAAAATAAATTTGTGTTCAGTTTTAATAAATTCTTTATTATTCACACAACTTTTGTGTGCACTGTTCACAAGTGATTCTAACAACAACAATTACTTTTTTTGTTATTCCTTTGTTTATGCCCTTTGCGATAAACAATAACAATTACGGCACAATTGTTCTGTAGATCTTCTTAAGGGAGATCTTCAAACCATGATTGGTTTACTTCACACGCAACGCGTCTTCACACAAGACTGACAGAACTTCTACTCCAACTTTGCATGCTTTGCCTTGCCCTTTTATATAGCGACGCCAACAGCCTGATGAATGTTCTCGTAGGCGAAGGTTCTAGACTTCGCCTTTACGAGATTTATATGAATGTAAACAACATGTAAATAACATGTTTACATTCATATATATTTATTTGCTTGTTGTTAGTGTAGGTTGTTTACGTCTGTCCCTACTGTGTTGTTGTTTGTTGTTTACTTGCTTATTCCTTTTTTTCGTTATACTGATGTTGTTGTTTTATTTTCGTTAATGAAGTAAACAAGTCCATTGTTTTGTTTTTGTAGCTTTTGTTTAACATTTTAATGTTAAACGATGTTACACCATTTCCATTTTCGTAACAATATAATGTGACAGTAGTTTTAAGATTCCGAGAACTTAATCTTGAGTTAAACAATATTCGTTATATTATAACGTTATTACAACAGAAATCTGTCCAAAGAGAATTGTAATCACATGGAATCTCTCTCGCCTACTCCAAGATCATGTAAAATTAAAGAGCCTGAAAAGATTAAAACCTAGATATAAGACAGGCAAACAAAAGTCATGAAGATAAATAACGCATAGAGTACATAATGTTGTAAGACCCACCAGTTGAAGTAATAGATGGCTTCTGCTGTATATGATACGAAAACAGAATGTATTGGGATAACTGAGCTTAAAATAAAATCTTTAATAGAAACATTGCTTCAAATGACAATGTTTTTGGAGAAAGATAATATAAAGCTGGCCTCAAGATAAATGTTATTAAGGCCAAAGAGATAAGGATTAATTCCAAAGCGAATGGGGCACTGAGGATTGTTCAAACTCATGTGCACTGTGTACATGATTTTCAATATCTGAACAAGATTATTGCAGAAAACAGTGGAACTGCAAATGATGTAAAGTGTAGAATTCAATAGGCAGTTGGGAAATTCACACAAATGCACAGAGCAGTGAACTCATGCACATTCAGCATCGGAACGAAGCAACATATTTTCAAGGCCTGCATTCTTTACATGCTTTTTAATGGTTCTGAGACTCGGTTTGTTAGAAGCTTCATACAAATTAAGCCGAGAATGTTTAATGAATCGATATCTTGAAAAGCATTCATGGAAAATTCATGCCCACTGTTGAAATGGGAGACATAAACTTAGAGATTTCCAGAAGAACATTTGAATCGGACAAACACGTTCGTAAACCATCTGAGAAAATTTGTCATTTTATTCTTGCACATCAACCTTAAGGAAGCAGAAACGTTTCACACTAAAGAAAATAAACTCCAGCAGAAATTCGTATAGCCTTGGTAGAACCTTTAGCAATGTCGCAGAACTCAATAATGTAGAAAAAAGTCGACAAAGATGGCGACAACAGACAGCCTATGCACAATAGGGGGACAACTGGTATTATTTAGAATTCAATCGACCATAGATTAGGACCATAATGTACAGCAACTGAACTTTAGTTACATTGCTTGGTGGCAAGTAAGGCGTTTGTAGTTTCTAAAAAAAGTTTCTTCTTACAATTAAAGGCCTGTTTCAGTAAGATGAATGGCTTTGAAGGACATCTGTTTGAGGGACTTAATTTTGTTTGTGTTTTCCATATAAACTGATGTTCGTCTGAAACCATTCGTTTGACTCAAACAGGCTCTTAATTGTATGGAAAACCCAAACAAAATTAAGTGCTTTTCCATACAAATCGATCGTCAGAAGTCATTCATCTGTCTGCAACAGGGTATACAACTTTGAAATGTTGACTGTCAGTTAGCATCCGTAATACCAAATTTAGCAATTGGAAGTTTAACTGAAATTCAATCGAATAATCGGTTATTTACTGTTACTAAAACCGTTAATAAAAAATTTTAAAATTTCTTCTTTTGTTTCTTTTTTTTTCAGGTTGGCCGTGAAGTGGCACATCCTGGCATTGCCAATGATTTCGATGATGAAGATGCTAAAAAATATTACACCTATTACCAGTGGGTTTGTTTTGTGCTCTTCTTTCAGGTGAGTGTTTTCATTAATTATTAAAAGAGAAAATATTTTTTTTTTTAATTAAAGCAACAACCAATTTAATGCCACTTCGGCTACCAAATGCAAAAAAAAAAAAATTATGGCCAAAACAGAAAACTGAATATAATTGAGAATGTTTTTTTTTTTAAACAAAACAAGGCTTTAAAAAAGCGCTCAATTTAATTCAATTTAGTTTAGTTTATACAATCATGTTCGAATATAATGTTTTCTTTCAAATGCGTGATTACTGTTTATGGCATATGCTGCCTGTATTTTATTTGATTTGATTTTTTTTTTTTTTTTTTTTCTTTTTTTTGTATTTCTGTTCACACGCTTTTTAAGTTTTCAATTATTTAAACAATATTTTTAATCAAATTTCTATTAAAAATAAACACAAGAATTCATATAAAATATATGTACATATGTATGTATGGATGGATATGTGTGTACAATTGAACATAAAAAATAAAAATCAACTTTTATTTGGTGTTTGCAAGTAATTTCTGTTTTTTTTTTGGTTTCGAAAATATAAAAATTAAAACCAAGTTAAATTGACTTACTGATCTTTGAAGCATTTCGGTTGATTGATCACGTTTTATTGTAATGATCAAGTCTTGGTTTCGTTTTTTTTTCGAAAATCTTAAATTTCTTCTTTCTTTCTTTTTTTTTTTTTTTATTTCGAAACTTCAAAACTTAAATTGTTTTGTTTTTCGTTTGGTTTTTAGCCTTCAGAGACAAGCTTTAACATACATTTACTGGTTGAAAACACTACAAGAGCTTGTTTTGTTTTTTTTTTTTTTTGTTTGTTTTTGTTTTCTTTTTCTAAAGTGATCTTGTTTCATTGCTCATGTACTCTTAAATTTCCAAAAAATCATCAACATCATCAAGAACGCGTCTTGGGCTCAAGACAAAGACAGTTTTCATGTTACGAGTTTAGTATTCTTTAAGCAACGTTATGTTGCTTTTAAAAAAGAATACTTTAACTATGCTTCTCTACGTATATGCTTGATTTTATTATTGTATATAATATACAGAAGATATATGTATACAAGCATATTTGTATATGGTATGGATATACTTTCAATTCCACTTCAATTGACTTTAATTAAGGTTTTCATGTGGTCTGTTCATATAATCGTTGATTTTATAGTTCCATTCAATATAAACCATGATTACTTTACATAAATCCACAGTGGAACTAAATTGTAAGTAAAGCTTTTAATTGAAGAGAAATAAATATAAGGTGTAGTTAAAAGAAATCTATCCAAAATGCTTCCAAAAGAAAAACTCCAAAGACAAAAATCTTAGAAAAAATCATCGAGTCCAAGCGCTTTGTAAATATTATTCAAGTTGTCCAGCAGAACAGATTGTCCAGTTTGGATTCACATTACATACATAATTGGCCATTACAACCTTTCAGTCAGGATTACGGCCTAGCTTCTCACACCACTTATGTTGTGTGTGCTAATTTTTATACATGAGTGGCGGGACCTACAGTTTAAAGTCGACTCCGAAAGACAGATTTTTGAGAAACTTTTCATGGCAACTTTATTTACTCTCAGAGTTTTTGCCAGAAATCTGCTGAGAGGAAGTCGCCGAAGAAATATTTTTTCATATTTCGTTTTAGATGTCTGACCGGGATTTCGAACCCTGGCCTTTCGTCTAATAAGTCACCACACTACCTACTAGACCACGGCGGCTTCCTTAATTCCTTGGATTCACATTGCCGTATATAAAATTAGGTTTAATGTGTGGATAAACCCCGATTGAAAATTGAATAATGTGGCTGGTGATATAGCTAGGGACTCTTAACCCTCAATAGGATTTTTTTGAATGTAAACGTTAAAGTTCGCTTAAGTATAGAATAGTCAGTACAAATACTATATACTGAAAGAGATTTGTCAGTAAATGACTGTCGAACACTTACTTGCAACTCTTTAGTCAGGATTACAACCTAGCTTCTCACAGCACTCATATTATGTGTACTAATTTTATTCATAAATGGCGGAATCTACAGTCGATCTACGACGACTCTGAACGATAGATTTTTAAGAAAACTTTTCATGGCAATTGTATTTACTTGCAGAGTTTTTGCCAAAAGATTGCTGAAAACAAGTCGCTGAAAGAAATTTTTTTTATTTTATATTAGAACCACGTCTCGATTAACACACTACCTACTAGGCTATGGCGTCTTCAATTGAGTACAATTTTTGCCATTATCACAGATCTTTACGGCAAGCTCCATCCAATTTTAACAATAATACTGTCTTTCGATTCAGTTGGGAACATCTCCCGCATTCAGCTATCCAATGTATAAGTGTAGCAGCCTATCATTGCGTTGATCTTGTAATTACAATTTCCAGAATCTCTTAAGTCAACCTGCTTTGAAATTTTAACAATGATGTCGCCTCTCACGCTAAGGCGTCGGCTATCAGATATAAAGGAATTTCGGAATTAAAAGCAGAGATATCAGCAATACCGGTCGCATTGACGTTTGCTAGCTGATGAATACATTTCGCCAATAAATCGCTTGCATATTGATTTCCAGGTACAAAATTGTTTCTGATTTATTGACGCAGCCAATTGGCCTAACCTAAATAATCCATAGGGCCTCCATAACCTCCATTACGTGAAATTTGTCTTTCATCAGAATTTTCTTTGAGAAAATCCATTGCAGCGAGCGCTGTGTGGCCATGTAGATGTCCTGTCAGCAGGATTAATGCAAGCTAATTAAAGTTAAATCTTGAAGCTTTTAAGCCAATATTTTTTTTGTAAAGCTTTCATAGAGTTATATAGTGGAAGGACACAATTCAAGTCGAATTGAATGATTTGAGTTTTCTTGAATGCTTCCCTAAAGAGCGACTACATCCTTTACGGTGCGCTCTGCTTAGCGTCTCAAGGGTGCATATTACCGATGAGAGTAAATGAGGTCGAAAAACAATCCACTTTTATTCTAATTGAAGCCGTCGTAGTCTAGTAGGTAGTATGTTGGCTTACTAGATATGAGGCCACCTTTCAAACCCCCAGGTCAGATGTCAAAAAGAATTACGAAAAAAATATTTCTTCGGTGACTTCCTCTCAGCAGATTTCTGGCAAAAACTGCCATAAAAAACTTCTCAAAAATCTGTCTTTCGGAGTCGATTTTAAACTGTTTCGCAACTCTAGCATAAAATTTGCAAACACAACATAAATAGTGTGAGAAGATAGGCCTTAATTCTAACAGAAGGGTCAATTATGTATGAATGTATGTATGTACACCATATTGTTGACAAACTGCAGGATAAGTTTGACCAACAGAAACATAATTCTGGGTAAAAAGGTCAACAATTTGCATTACACATCCCTTGTGCAAAGTAAGAATGGCAATATTGATTCATGCAAGCGGGACTTACAACTTTCCCTGATCATGATAACCTTAACACTTTCAACTATAAGTTCCGGAGTGAGTACAGTTTTTGCTTTGGCATAATTTTATGCCAACCTTATTTTGAATAATAAATTTTGACCTAAAAAAGTTTATTTGCTTCTGAATAATTTAGATTGAAAGCTTATCTTTAATATAAAAAAAAACTTGAATTGATGGTTATTAATTTCCCATTAAATAATATGCAATTGTTTATTTCTTTTTAAATAATATTCTACAAGTCATTTCAAGTGTACATGGCTGTCTTTTTTTTTTTTGTTTTTCTTGAAACGCTGACTTTTAGACGTGACTTTAATTTCTGATGATTTGGTATAAAATTATAAATGAAATGTTTAATGAAAAACAAAACAAAAGAAACAAAAAAAAAAACAGTAAAAAATTAAAAAGTTTTTAAAAATCACGCACCATGCTTGAGCCGCTTATAAAGAAATTAAAAATAAAAATAAAAACTTCAAAGATCAATGGCCAACAAATCAAAAACAAATTAAGAATAACAAAAACAACAACTAATTTTCTTCTTCTTCTGTTTTTTTTTTTTTTTTTTTTTTTTTTTGTAGGCAATTGCATGTTATACACCCAAATTTTTATGGGAGAAATTTGAAGGTGGCTTAATGCGTATGATTGTTATGGGCCTGAATATCACCATCTGTACACGAGAAGAGAAAGAGGCTAAACGTGATGCACTACTTGACTATTTGACCAAACATATCAAACGTCATAAGATGTATGCCATCAGGTATTGGCTGTGTGAGGCTTTGTGTTTGGTCAACATCATTGTGCAAATGTATCTGATGAATCGTTTCTTTGATGGTGAATTTATGTCGTACGGCACCCGAATAATGCAATTATCAGATGTGCCACAAGAGCAAAGAGTCGATCCAATGGTTTATGTATTTCCACGTGTCACGAAATGTATATTCCATAAATATGGTGCTTCCGGTTCATTGCAGAAACACGATTCATTGTGTATACTACCGCTGAATATTGTAAATGAGAAAACCTATGTATTCATATGGTTTTGGTATATGATTCTGTTGGCCCTGCTCATAGGTTTAGTAATATTCCGGTAAGTTACCGTATTTTTAACAGTTTGCTTTAATATTGTTTATCAATTTCCATTCTTTCTATTGCAGTTGTTTGATGTTATTTATGCCCAAGTTCCGTCCTCGCCTATTGCATGCCCGCAATCGTATGATCAGTTTGGAAACTTGCCGCATTTTATCACAAAAGCTAGATATTGGCGATTGGTGGCTTATCTATATGTTGGGACGCAATCTGGATCCAGTCATTTACAAAGAAGTTATGACAGAATTCTCTAAAGAAATTGATCCTTCGAGATATAATCGTAACAAGTGATTTATGAATCTCTACAATATTTCTTTGACCATGTAAACAACGATGACAGCTGCTAAAATAATTTCAAATAACATGAAATTTTTAATTTAATTTCTTTTATTATTTTTTTTTTGCATCAATAGTAGTTCTGTGATTAAGTTAATTACCAATATTCAAGCAAAACAAAACAATTTTATACTCCCCTTCTAGCTCTCTAATTCTAATCTAGAACTCTATTATATATTGTATGTATAATCCTTTATAAGAAAATGATCACAACTCTTCTAATATATTATAATAATAATTATAATAATAATAATAATAATAATAATAATAATAAAAAGCAAAACAAGAAGCAAAAGAAGAAGACAACATCACTCTTCAATAATTAGTTTATAAGTTAAGAAAAGAGAAAAAAAAACATAAAAAATGTTTTAGTTCGTCTTTTTATAATTCTACCACATAAAAAAAGTCTTTTTTTTTATAATAAAAAAATAACAAAATAATGTTCGTTTTGTTTTATATTTAAAATAATGTGTTTGTATCGAATTTAAGAGTCTTATTAAAATTAAAATTATAAAAGAAAAATGGAAATATAGTTTTGTATCATATAAAATAAATTAAAAACAAAATAATAATGAATAAATAATTTTAATAAAAGCATTTATATATACATACATACATATATACAATGTGAATTATATATTTTTTGATAAATGCAATTTTATTGCATCACTTTATATAACAATAAAGTACAATAAAACGAAGAAAATATTTTTTTTTCAGTGATATGTAAAGGAAAACTAAAATTTAAATGATCTGAGATAGTGAAAGTATGCAAATATGACGTTTTAGTATATTAGGGAAAAAGTTTTAGACTGTAAAACAGAATAACTTTAATTGTAAATGCTTTTTAACGTGGTTTGTAATAACAATTGAAATTGCAATGGAATAATCAAATAATATACGATGTACATACGATACTTGAGGTTTCTATAACAGTTTATCATATGTATTGTTATTTTGTTTACTAACATTCACATTTTTATTTAAACCTGTCCTTGGTTGGTCGATTTCTGTATAGGAAGATCTATCCACTTTCATTATCTTTTTTGTATTTTAATGATTATAGCGGTACTTGTTTGTTTATCGCCATTGTCGAAATATTTTTCGAAAACTTTCTTCTTCATATAACATCTATGACAAGAAATGCATCACTTTACAGTACAGTAGTTTACAGATCTCTGATCTACATTACGTTGTGGTTTAACACACTTATTTTGAGACAGCGAGAAAATAAATAACTGGCAGTATAGAAAAAGAACAGCGTGAATAAGAGTTGCAACACTTAAGGCCTTAGTTGAAAGAACCACAGGTTGCTTATCATAAATACTTCGAATACTTGAAAAACTGGGAGCTTTTCAACTGGGAGCGTTTACTTTAAAATATTGAGAAGAATTTTGAATGGTAAATAAATAATTTTTGAAACAAATAAAAGATAATTGTTATTTAAATAAACCTCGTATAAGTGCAAAACACTTGATTTCGAATCTACAAATCAATTTTCCTGTTTTCTATTAAAATCAGATTTCAAAACTCCTTGAATTGTAACTTCTCAGTTATAAAGCTTTAAAATAAGGGGCATAGAAGAAAAAGTTACACATCAAAGTGCTACCATAAGCAACATTTATCTTGTTTAACTTGTCTTTTGCAAGTGTAGCAAACCTATTCGAAAATAGGACAGTATTGTATTACCTTCGAGTCAGAAATAGTTTTGTTTTACATAGAAGTTTTTGTGAACTGGCCTCCTTGACTCCGTTTATCTTTCAATGGATGCTCTCTTAAGTGGTAGGTGTATGCGACATAACCCATTCTGTCTGTCAAATTTAGCCTGATTTATACGCCAGATTTATGGCAAATTGAATATTTCAGATGTAAGAAACTTTTAAAAAAATTAGGTGATATCTTGCACACACTGTGTTTTAGTTCAAATTTACAGATAGGGGACGCTTAATAAATGACGTGATATATTCCAAAATCAACCATGGATTTATCAACAAAATTCAGCTTTAGCTCATAGAGCTAAAGCGACCCCAACATATTATCGAAACAATATTTGGTGCCTTTATAGACTAGCTCTTTGGCAGACCTGGTCTGAACCCGCATGACTTAAAATTGTGTAGATTTAGAGGATATGTTTTGCCACAAAATGTAGTCTCTCAATTATTATCTTGTTTCATGCTGTGATGATGAGTAGGGGCTACTGATCGACTAGCCCGTCTTAAGGCTTACGTGAATACCAAATGGGTAGAAAGACAGGATGCGCTTAATGAAAGATATGTTCCAAAACCAGCCGGAAGGATTCTATGCCAGCTTATAAGTCTCAAGCGACTCCAACCCGGCTCGAAAACAATTTATCGGAATTCATCTCGTTTGAAAAATGGCTTTTGGACAATTTTAGAAGACATGTTTTGCCACTAAAAATACACCAAAATTGAATGCGTTTGACTACAAATTGGGGTCAAATTTTAGAAGACATATGTACCTCACAATGATTCTCCTGATTTATGCTGTAGCGAGATGCGGGCGGCTTCAGGCGTGCATGAATGTTAAAAGCCGACATTTCGAATACATATTTACGTGTAAGATTCATTAGTTATACATTCAACTACAATATTGTCTCTTAACTCTCTTAATAAATAATTAAATGAATTAATACTTATTTCCAGGATAACCTTAATATCTACCCTTCTTTTTAAGCTATCCTTAGCATTTATATGCAAAACTATATATGTATTCCATAGAGATTAAAAACATCAGCGTTTGCTTACCTTATAGCCATCGTGTAATTCACTGTTTTGTTCATCACGTATACACATTTGCATTTGGATGTTTAATAAAAGGCTTTCGTTGTTATCTACAAAATATGAATATGAGTCATCATAATAAACGGTTTATGCCACTGTATACCATACTTACAATCAGGCTATATGAGTATTTTTCTTTTTCTATGGATAATTGAAAGATAATAAACGATTCAGATAAGCGAAATACTTTTTTTGTTCTTTTAATATAATTTAGTACGTATATTCACAGGGACTTGGTACATAATTTGTTACATAAAAGCTTAAGCTAAATTTGTATTATCATTATTATTTTTGTAATTATTATCTTTATTATTTATTTATTTAATTATTTATTTATAAAGAATATAGAAGAAAATACATACGTAATGTCTATACTATTTTACTAATTAAGACGCGAGAGAAAAATTAAATTATAAAAATGAACAAATTATTAACATTTTTAAGTTTAAATACATGTAATTAATATACATACATACATACGTTCGTTATATCGGTTTTTTTGCTTTGTTTTTGTAAATCTTTAATATTTTATCACATTAAATTGATTTTAATAATTAAACTATAAATTTCTTTTAACACATTCATTCATTCATGCCTCATGCCAGTTTAACATTCATTGTGGGAAACATACAGAAACTTTCCACTGGTGGTCGTTTGGTGATGGTGGGCCTTATCGCCCACATTCATGCAAGTACATTGAATGTGTGTGTGTGTGTGTGTTTTAACCACAACAGGAACGAGAACCTTCAGGCACTTGGGTGTGTTGATTATCGTCATTGCCCTCTGTGGAATCTTCTACTATTAAACGTCTTTGGCCAAATTGTTGCTGCATTAGTGTTCGCTGTTTTTGATTGTTCTGTTGGGCGTGTTGCACCATAAGTCTTGTCAATTCCGTAAATACCTCTTCTACATTCTCATTCGTTTTGGCAGAAGTTTCAAAATAATGAGCACCTACACTCTCCGCATACGATACCGCATCGTCTTCCATTACCGTTCGTTGATTCTCCAAGTCTATTTTATTGCCAGCTATAGTTAGGACGATCTCTGAACCCAGCATACGTTTCAGTTCTTTTACCCAATTTTTCACCTTTTGAAACGAGTCTTGGTCGGTGATATCATACACTAAAATGGCACCATGAGAGCCTCTATAGTAAATGGGTCCCAGCGCATGAAAACGTTCTTGGCCAGCTGTGTCCCAAATATTCAACTGCACCTTTGTGCCATTCTCCAGTGTCACCTTTTTCGAGAGAAAGGAGGCCTGCAAGGTGCTAATGTGTTGGGGATTGAATTTGTCCTCTACGTATCGTAAAACAATCGATGTTTTGCCCACACACCCCTCTCCAAGCAGAACCACTTTAAAATTGTATTGCGTTGGTTGTTGCTGTTGTTGCTGTGGTGGAGACATTTTTTTTTCTCTTTTTTTATATTTTTCTATTCAAAACATTTATGGTCCGAAATTATATTTTATTTGCACTTTTATTTGACACTCTGGTTCTGGTTATTATTTGTTAATAATTTATTACGTTTTCTTTGTTATTTTTCGATTGTTATTCTGCGATTTGGGGAAAATTTAATTAAATGCAGGAGAGTGAGAAAATTGTCAACAACAAATGATTGTATTTTGCAAAATTACAAAAACAACTTGACAGATTATTTGCACACACCGAGTGACATCTGCATGTGACAATACGAAAAGAGTAGTTAATACTAGAGTGTTAGCAGTCGTCCAATAAGAAATAGTGAGTGATGCCAGACTATTTTGGAAAATTGAAGCGGCCGTTAATATTTAAAAGTAAAGTGTTGACGTCGTTTTTAGTATTCTTTCAACCTAAGATATCTTCACCACTCTAGTCCTGTGTGATATTTGTTTATTTATTTAAGTTTTGTTATTAAATAGCAGATCTCAATTGTTAATATACGAATTGAGCGAATTTGATGAAGGAAAGTATAAATGGACTTAATTATACTAGAATAAGTTATACAGAACTTAGAATAACCGGTCTTAATGGACTTCAATATTACATGTTGTTCTCATAATTCCGAACAGAAAAAAAAATAAGTGGAGAATCCAAGGCGTAAGCACTAAGTAGGTATGTAGGTAGAAGTGGCAATCCCCCCTAAAAACTTTTGATAGACACTTAAATTTTTCCTTAATCTCTAAACCATTCGATGTTTCTGATGAAGCGACTTAGACTGACAATCTCTATTGCTGACATGTTATTTAAATGATGTACGAAGTAGACGATGTCGTCGTCATAGTAGTAGTGTGTTGGCTTATTAGACGTGAAGCACGGTTCAAAAACCAGATCAGACTGTATGACTCGCCGCTCATGTATGAATTTAACACTCACAACATAAGTGGTGTTAAAAGGTCGTAAGGTCGACACCAGAGATCAGCAATGAATCACTTTTTCGCTACTCATAAGTACTCATGAAATTTCGAGTATAAGTGAGTTAACGGTATTGAAATTTAACTACTCTGATTCATTCGAAGTCGCCGTAGTCTAGTAGGTAGTGTGTTGGCTTATTAGACGAAAGGTCAGGGTTCGAATCTCCGGTCAGACATCAAAAACGAAATATGAAAAAAATATTTCTTCGGCGACTTCCTCTCAGCAGATTTCTGGCAAAAACTCTGAGAGTAAATAAAATTGCCATGAAAAGCTTCTCAAAAAAAAAAAAATCTGTCGTTCGGAGTCGACTTTAAACTGTAGGTCCCGACACTCATGTATAAAATTAACACACACAACATAAGTGGTGTGAGAAATTAGGCCGTAATCCTGACTGAAGGTTTGTAATGGCCAATTATGTATGTATATGTGATTCATTCGTACTCACTACTACATTGATTTATAAGTACAGTGGCAATGATGAGTACAACGTTGACATCGAACTTTTAACATTCGAAATATGTTTGATTCATACGCCTACTCATACAGATTTATAAATTTAGAAAATTACTTATAATACTCATAAATGATTCGAGTGATTCGAATCATTCATCAAAATTACCAGTCTTAGTTATTGTTGCATTTACAACAAAAGTAAAAAGACACATAAGCAAAAAACCACAGAGAAGCAAACAGAGCAAACACACACAACCTTCTAGTGAATATTCGTAGTGTTTGTACGCGATTCATACTTATTTTGCGATCCTTGTGAATGTTGAGTCATGGAGGGTCGAAATCAAAAACATCATGCTTAGTGTTAAGTATGAGTATGATGAGTGCTTCAAACTTTGAATATGAGTAGTATGAGTATGATATTAAAATAAGTATGAATGCGTATAAGCATCAGAAATTATGAGTATGATTCGAATCTATTCATCTTTTTGAATACTCATTGCTGATTTCTGGTAGACACCAAGGTGCCGTTCCTCATCCGACATAGCGTTGGTGAAGAATAGTTTCCTCCTCTTCCACATCACAACAGCTCCTACAGAAGTCATTTGCATTTCCCATTTGTGGCCATAATGCCCAGTAATAACTCCAATAACCATACTGAAAGTTCTTTTTTGGAGTTCAAGCAGAGTTTCCGTATGTCCTCTATTTAGGTTGACAACATTTTCTGCACTTTTTTGCCCGATTTCGAAGCCACTTCACTGCCATAGGCGGAAT
>QOCX01000268.1:133977-187337 GCA_005959815.1 Sarcophaga bullata
TGTATACGACCCCAAGCATATATATGCCCAGCTACTGGGAGTATCTCACAACAAATTCTGTAGAAGTTTTAAGGGCAAGAAAGAAGACGTAATTACAGAACATCGTCTTTGTTATTGTTTGGCAATTTTGAGCTAAGAAGAAGGATTCTAGGGCATGCAGAATGTATTGACAGTGTGCCCTAGCCAAAGATGGTTTGGATAAAACCTAAGCATTTATAAGACTAACGGGATAATGGAAAAATATAAGACAAGAGTTAAATGGCGGAACAGGTATTATTGGTATTTAAACGTGTTGCAACTTAAGCTAGCGGTAATGGTTTTTCTTAAATTTAATCCGTTTTATATAACCTCAAATATTTAATAGAATTTAAAATTTTTAATAATTTTAATTGATAAAGAATATTTTAAAGTTATTACTCCTCTACCTGACTTGAAAACTGTTTCTAATTAATTAAATATTTTAATCGATATTTTGTTGTACAATAATCATGAAATCATTATGCAGATGCAAATGACGAATGCATCATTAATAATTTATTCACAATTATTTTTTTATTGCAAAAAAAAAAACAACAACAACAACAACAATTGAAACAAAAACTAAAATGCATTTAAAATATTAACAGTTTGTGAATTAATTTATTTTGTATGTCAAAACAGTATTTTATGGCATTATCTTATAGCCGTAGTTCTCGTCAATACAAGCATTAGGTTAGGAAGGGTGTGTTGTGCTAGTGGCAGAAGTGACAGTCCAGCTGCGGTACTGAATTTTTATAGTTTCATTTTGCAACTCAGTTCAGCAGTCGTCATTCTATTGAATATTTTGTTGCTTTTTTTTTGCTATTTTTTTCGAAATAAATTTTCTCATAGTCAAGTTAAACACTTTTTAAGACAGTCTATCTAATTTAGTTTATTCTACAGTTCAGATTGTTATCTTCTAACAAAAACAACAACTACAAATATATTTCAAATAAATTTTTTTCTTATAATATTTTGAAAATAAAAATTTGAATGGAAAGTTTTTCAAAATGAAATCATTTTTCCCAGTGAATTAAAAATAGAAGTGAAATAATTTTGGTAGAGAAAAAAGTAAGTAAAAATTCAATTTCTTTTTAAATTAAAATTTGTATTCAAAATCTATACATGGTTACAATAGTTATAAATTCGTTAAAATAATTACTTATTCTGTTAACAATTATTCCCTTAACAATTAAACCTAGAAAGACTGAGGCTTTGTCATTATGACGGCATGTATACACTGGGCAAAAACAAACTTGTTTGTTTATCTCTTCTTCTACCTATCCCAACACGGATTTTGGGTAAGCCGAATATATTAAAATCAGTAAAATTATAAAATATTTGTTATTGCTGATATTCGGGTAATTATTACTGAATATTCGGGTATTGCAAGTTGATTGAAAACTTTAAAAAACTCAAAATTAAACAGAAGTTGGAAAAATATGGGTTTTGCAGCTCAATGCTCGAAAAATGGTGAGAAATATCTACTAAACAGAGTTTAGATGGTGGCTGTTGGCTTTCTGTTTGCTGAAGAAAATGCTCCTAAGTACGTTGCTGCTCGGTCGTGACATCATTTCAATCACTGAGGCCATGCTTACAGGTCACAGTGTTATGGAAAGACACGCGGAGAGAATATAGATTCCATTCAACGATTTCTGCCGTGGGTGCAGGTCCGCTGAGAAGGAGGAGATAGTTCTCTACTTTTTTTGCCAATGTTAATCTCTTGCGACGTGCAGACGTGGGCTATTTGGTTCCCCAGCCCTTGTCAGCTTGACGGTGCTATCGTCCATTGACGTCAAATCTTCGGGCTGGTTTTACAAAGTAAGAGGAGTAAGTCGTGCTTTATAATGTGCAGCCCTTTCGCTGACCAACTTCTTCTTTCCTGACTTTAGAGAACTTGGTCAGCACAAAGATGCGTTCACATGTGGCGTCACAACGGGCCGCTGTGCGTGCTCAAGTGAGCTTTTTGGCATCAAGGCTATCACTCTGACCTAACCTAACTCGGCTGCTGTAATCATATAAAGGCTAGTTTGAAATCTAGACTTAATTTCAATAGAAAGTTAAACTCTCTAAATACCACATTATTTAAGTCCATCTAGTCAAAATGGGAACACTTCTGTTAAGGAATTTTCGGACGCATCTAGAGAAGCTATTTTTTTTTTTATTTTTTTTTCCTTATTGGTATGGTCGCCGTAGTCTAGTAGGTAGTGTGTTGACTTATTAAGATGTAAGGCCACGGTTCAAACCCCAGGTCAGACATCAAAACAGCTTAAAGTCGATTCCAAACGATAGATTTTTGAGATGCTTCTTCATGCCACTAATTCATTTACTCTCAGAATTTTTACCAGATATGTCCTGAAAGGAAGTTACGTAAAAAAAAATTTTCTCAGATTTCGTTTTGTTGGACATGTCTGACCTGCAGTCTGACCCGAGGCCTGATGTCTAATAAACCAACACACTACCTATTAAACTGAGGCGAATGCGAAGCAATGAATAGGTATTAAAATTCCTACTACACTACGGCAACTTTAATGATGTATGTTATGTATCTATGTATGGATAATTGTATATAATGTCATACAAACTATCAGACAATCGCAACCATACCGAGTCTCTGGTGGGAATCGAACCAACGAACTCGGCACATTACCAACTATAGACCATCGGAGCACTTGATACTGCTGGAGAATTACAAGTGAACAAATCCAGTAATATTCCTTTCCATCCGATTCAATAGCTTGTTTCCAGTTGTAAACTGTATATTTTGCATATTTTGCATATATATTCGAACACTTTTGCTTGCCAGTGTAGTCCACACATAACAATATGCTTTCATATGTGAATTCATCTATTAAACATTTATTGTTAACTGTTGATTGTTATGACATTTATCTCGTACCTGTTCACACAACCAACACAATAATAATTACGATAATGTGATAGTTAGTAAGGATGACAATTAAATAGTTGTTGGTAGTGTTCAGTAATTTATCATCAGTGAGACACCACTTAATGACATAAACATATAAGCAGCACAAACGGCAATAGCTAACAGAAATCAATTTTTTTTTTATCAGATTCTCAATCGATTTGAGAATGTAAAACAAACATTATAATTAAGAGTAATACAACATGTTAATGTGTTCATACATACATACATATGTACATATGTATGTACATGGTAAATATGTATTAGCGTGTGTCTTGTAATGAATTAGTTTTTGTTAATAGAAATTTATTGTATACCAAGAGATACTCTAATGATAGATACTCGTACTAGTGACCCATATATGGTACTATAATATGTATGTATGTATGTATGGTAGTGGCAAGCAATTTTTACCATTATTCCACTGTCAGACATATATTCAATAATGAATGAATAATTAAATATAATGACGTGGTTAATGAAAATTGCTTTAAGAAAATGCCAATAGCAGTAGCAATATGTGTTAGAAAAATAAGGTTTTTCTTTCAACTTTTTGTTGTTGTTATTGTAATTGTTATTGTTATTGTTAATGTTATAAAAATATGAGTTTTGAAAAACAATTTTCTTTCTTTCTTTCTTATTCACTCATTCACTCTTATAACTGCTGTATGTACATATGTATTGTATTTGTAAGTGTTATTACGTTTGCTGGCAAGAATCGTTTTTATTTTCTTTTCAATTTCTTTTTGCTTCTGTTTTTCTTTCGGTCAAAAGGACAGACCTGAAAGCCGTTGTATTAAATGTTTTTACCAATAATCATGCTTTCTTTCATATTGGAACGTGATACAAAATTGGTTTAAAACAACAATGACTATTACCTTCTGGTATTTCGTGCCTTTTAAAGATTTTTTTCGTGTAATTTGTTTTAGCAGGTCATATGTAAGGGTAACTGGGGGCCTTGTTTGTTAAAAAGGGTTAAAATATCTTAAATTCGTAAAACATAGCTGATACGGTTTATTTATAAAAAAAAAAGAATTTTAACGAAATTGTTATTAAAACATTGAACAACAACAAAACCGAAAACGGCCTCTAATTGATTAAAATTGTTTTATTTTTGTGACAGAATTTAAAGGTAGTCACAGGTTATGCAGTTTCAAGTTTGAGTGGAAATCGAATTTTTTTTGATTCCGTCAATGTTGTGTGTGAGTGACAGGATCTACAGTTTAAAGTCGACACCGAACAACAGATTTTTGAGAAACTTTTCCGGTAATTGTCTTTACTCTCAGAGTTTTTGCTTGAAATTTGCTGAGAGGCAGCCGCAAAGAAATATTCTTTCATATTTCAGTTATGTTGGATATGTATGACCGTGGCCTCACGTCCAAAAAGCCAACCCACTAGTCAACCCACTAGACTACGACGAATACTTGACTTATTCTAATTTCTGAACCCTATTTGTGAATGAAAACTTATGAGATATTTAGACTTTGCAGCCAGCATAGCCAAGTTACCAAAGTCTGCTATTAATGTGTGCATAATTATCATATGTTTTGAGCCTCTGAAACTGCATACTTTATAACAACAAACAGTGTGATAGCTTGGGTTAGGTTAGCGGGTAGCTTGGGGTATACAGGCAAGTTAATTCGGTGGTTCATAAGGCCCATTGTGTTATCCAGTGTCAGATAACCTACCTTGTCATGATTGCATGGTGCTTGGTGGTGGTGGTTTCGGGTAAAACCGGTCAGTTCCCTTAGTGGTCTATTCACCACCATGCCCAGATCTTCAAGCACTGTGTCACCCAAAAGCCGATGACGTTTGTTATGAAGGGTAAGACACTCGCATAGCGATTTCTCCGATACAGTTTCGTTCATATCATGGCAGCTTCTGCAGTGGGGCAGACCGAGCTTGTTTGTGAAACTATTAATAACGTAGTGTCCTGTTAGAATTTCAGTTTGTGTGATAACTTGAAGAAAATGCGGTTCAAAATAAAGAAAATGCTGTGATAGAGTTTTTCGAAAAAATATTGGTCTCATGTGGCTGCTTCGGCTAAAGGATAATCTATTTATCTGTCACCAGACAACTGAATAAGAATCATTTTCTAATATCTCCTCTATTTACACAATTACAATCCATTGATCAGAATTACAGCCCAACTTTTCCCACCACCAATGTTGAGTGTGTTAATTCTATGTACGGAGTGGCAAGGCCATCAGTTTAATGGCAGTTTCTTTACTCACAGAGTTTTTGTCAGAAGACTGTTAAGAGGAGGTTGCCGAAAGAAAAAAGTTTTCTTATTTTTATGCTTCCTTTAAAATTGTCAGAGCTGAGGTTTGAACTCACGCAGGTCAACATCCTACATACCAGACTATGGCGGCCCTTATTTACATATATGCAGGGGGAAATATGGTTTAAACTAGTTCAATAGAGGTGTAACACTGATCCTATTAATAAACATCTGTTAGCTGTCAACACCCAACCCGCCAAGAAAACACGTCCTTTAGTTTGTAATTTGAGAAGAAAGTGGAAAAAAATAATTTTTTGAGCTCACTTTAGGCTAAGCTTGATAAATACTGTGTTAACTCTGTACCATGAAATTTATTGTCGCCGTATAAGTACTGGAGTACATCATTGCCAATTGAAGACTTTCATTTTAACCTTACTTTGGTACCACGAACAACTAAACAAAGGGCCCCTTTGGTACACATTCAATTGCCTTGACAAGTTTATTACAAAAAATTCCTTGACACTCTTCAGTATTTGTTTGCTTACTTAGCACACACATACAATCATCAATTGAATGAAACCTTTTATAAAATCGTGTTGTTTTTTTTAAATTCTTGACTGTAAATAAATCCAAAACAATGTAAAAAACCTCTTTGGTTTGTTTTTCCTCCGTTTTTTAATTTTTATTTTTATTAACACGTTTTCTTCTTTCGATTATATTTCGCTTTTTTTTTCTGCTCTGCATATGACCACCAGAGGCACAGGTAGAACCAACCAAAGGGGTATATGTGGTAAGTGCATACTACATTGCTCTGTAATCGTATAGTTGAGTATAGAAAAGAAGAGGAGAGAATTAAGAAAAAAAAAAACTACAAACCGTAAATGCCGCAAGCTTTAGGCAACACAATACTTTGGCTTGATACAGTCGGTTAAATCGAAGATAATGAATTTTTTAAAATTCAACCAACCTTTGGCACCGAGAATAATAAAATCAAACTTTGATTAACAATTCAAAATAGTTTCTGTTGTAAGTAAAAACAAAAATAAAAAAATAAAATCAAAGTGATATTTTTTTTCTCTTGAGTACAGTGTTGGTCAAAATTGATTGAACAAAATCTAATACATTCAAAAAAAAAAAAAAAAAAAAAATGGAAATGGAAATTTAAATGGAATTGAATGGAAATTCAATATTCATTACGATTTGTGCTTCACCCTATTTGCCGAATTGGTGGTGGATACGATGGTAGCTTCGTGCAAGTTGAAGCATGCAAAATTTTAACCCAAGATTCTTTCATAAAATCTGTCATAAAGTGGAAGGATACATCATCATTTGCAAAGAATGGCGACAAATTGAGTAGTTTTTAGCCTCTTCAATGATTTCCAGTACAGAGTTTTACGACTTTCTATGTGTGCACTGTTAGGCAGGCTAGGTTTTTCGAAGTAGGCACTCTGAAGAACCATTATGTATGCCTTAAAATACACGAAGTGCATAATGAGTTTGATGAAAACAACCATTTTGATGAGAAAATGAACAATTTTGAACTGTTTTGTTTCTAAACGTTCATTAAGTCAATGTTCACTATTCTAAGTCTTATACCAATACAAACAAAAGTCTATTTCCACGCTATTATATTCGGTTGTCAGTTGGGACTCGCTAAAGAGACAACCCGATATTTCGGAGACGAGATTTTTATTAAGGAAATTGCTTCGTTTTTGGTCGATAACATTTTCTTTCATAGGTACAAAAACTTCGTTTTCTGAGAAAATAAACCTGATTAAATTATTCTCCTAACTAAACAATAAGCTTCAAATTCCACAGCTCACTGATTACCTGTTTTGTGTTATTATAACACTGTCATTCATCATCTTTTTCGCATATTATAGTTTTACGATTTACTTTTCATTGCCTGTAATCATTCACTTCACATAAGTGTTTCGATTTCGCAAATAGTAATTCGTTCCATTAAACGTAATGATTGTAACTCCAAGACATCGTATTTCTCTGTGTAACCAGCTTTCCAGCAAACGCAAAGGCAATGCTGCAAATCCGGTTATGAGATGATTTTTACGTTGCAAAACATTTTTGCTCACTCCGTTTGTTATCCACACAATTATCATATGCGGTCGTTAAAAATTTCTGTGTCGTAAATATAGCACATTGCTGTGGTGTGTATGGTAAATATTTGATTTCATATGATATCAGGCATATTCTAAAACTGATAATTATATTACACTGTGTGTACTCTACTCTTGTTTTTTTTATTCTACTTTTTCTGCTCTACAGAAAAGTACAGAAATATACATACAATGACTATAATTGTACTTGTACTGAGAGTGTTGTGAGTGTATGTCTACAAATATGTTTTGTTTTTATTTTGTTGTTGTTTTAGAATTATTTTGTTTTGGTTTTAGTGTTGTTGGGGGTTTTTGTTTTCAAAGTTTTTATTCTATTAGTATTTATAGTCTTACATGGATATTAATGGTCATAGTGATTTGAGATGATGTTGGTAACATTTATTATCATATTTATTTATTTATTAATTATTTACGAGCTGAGCAACTTCGGCCTTATGCTATAGTGTATATATACCAGTACAGAGTAACAGAACAGAGTCTCCGATGGGATTCGAATCCACAACTCTCCAGCTAATAGCCTAGCACACTGCCCACTAGGAATTGAAACAAAATTCGAAATGTTTCTCAAACTCTATAAATATTATGATGAAAGTTGAATGGAATTTCTGATATACGGTACATATGTATGCATGTAGTACACGTAACGTTATACTAGAACTAGCAAACATTTACCATAGAAAAAAAGCTCTGAGAGTAAAGAGTAAGAATTCCCATGAAAAAGTATCACAGAAATCTATCGTTCAGAGTCAAATTTAAACTGTAGGTTCCACTACTCATGGTGAAAATTAACGCACTCAACATGCTGTGGTGTGAGAAGCTAATTCGTAGTCCTGGCTAAGGGTTTATAATGACTAATTAAGCTAGTGCTTCTGCTTCAGTTAGTCCTGTGAATTGACGTTTAACGTGTTCTGGAGCAGTTCAGTTTCAGGAGTTTTTAAACCAATAAAACTGCGTATTAGGTCTTTGAAAAACCTAAACCAATATGCCCAGAAAGCTTCACAGTTGTGCCGCTAACGGGGTAGTAAATAAAATTGTAATGAAAAACGACTTTAAACTGTAGGTCCCGCTACATACGTAACATATATAATTGAGCATTACAACCCTTCAGCCAGGATTACGACCAAGCTTCTCCCACCACTTATGTTGCGTGTGTTGATTTATAAATGAGTGTCGGGACCTACAGTTTAAATTCGACTCCGAACGACAGTTTCCTGAGAAACTTTTCATGTCAATTTTATTTGCTCTCAGAGTTTTTGCCAGAAATCTGCTGAGAGGAATTCGCCGCAGGAATATTTTTCATATTTTCGTTTCGATATCTGACCTGGGATTTGAATCCTGGCCCTGCGTCTAATAAGGCAACACACTACGTACTGCGACTTCAGGTACCGCCACTCATTTATAAAATTAACACACACAACCTAAGTGCTGTAAGAAGCTAGGTCGTAATCCTGACTGAAAGATTGTAATGACTAATTATGTATGCATGTATGTTTCTTCAAGGAGTCGTAAATATGTTCTTACTCATTCTCTATATTTTATTCGTTTTGTTTCAGTTCCATAAATTCGTTTTTCCTAGTTAATCAGCTAATTAGCCTAATGTGGCAGGTTCTAGATTAATAGGGTTGCCACCTGTCTTTGTATACAGACATCATATTTTGTGAAAGCATATTGGATTGTTGTAGTGGTTGAAGTAGTTCAATAAATTCTACTTTTGTCAAAAGCTGACCTTGCAATCATGTATGTAGACCCTATCATCTACCTCTGGGGTGCTTCCGGATGGATTTTTTGAAGGGAAAACAAAGCCTCTTAATTTTTAAAATTCCAAACAATTAGAATGTAAAGAAATAAAAGAAAAGAAAAGAAACTGAAACGTTTGACTTTTTTTTATCACATACTATATTAATAAACATAAAAGCCAGCCATTTAAAATGGTTTTGAAAAATTTACTCTAAAATTGAGGACCCTTTACAGTGAAAGATCATATTTTGAGGGCAAGACTCTATAAGTTCTTATATTATTTTAAAAGTTATCACGTTAAACAGCTGTTTTAGGGTGACAATTCAGTCGATTTGGACCGTTTCACTTTGTTGTTCTTATACCCGAAGAGACGTTGTGTTGCTGTTATTATTTGACACACATTCATTCACTCATCCAGCCGTTCATTTATTCATTTACTCATTCACTTTCTTTTAGATGTTTTGCGTGCATTTTCCAGCATGTGTTCGCAAGACTGTGTGTGACTCTGTGAGTGATTGAGTGTGTGAATTTTTTTCTTTTTTTTGTTTTTTTTTGTTGAGTTTTTGGACCGCATAAGTAGAGTCGTGGCAAACGATTAGTTAAACGGATTTAACGTGACGGAGTTAAACGGCACAATTAAATTCTACAAATATATATTTTGTTGTTTTTTTATTTAACTACCGTTATTATATTATAATTTATTTTTATTATTATTTCTTACGTTTTTTCCTTAAAGTTCTTGTTGTTGTTGTTAAACGCGTTAACATCAACAGTGCTGTTGTGCTAAGCATTTTACACACACGTCTCTAGTAGTTTTATAGACCCGATTTGATTTGATTTGTTTTGATTCAAAGTGATTTCCTTTTATTTGGCCACTAAAGAGGGGCCATAAAGAAAAAAAAAAAAAGAAAAACACATGGCATGGCATGGCATTGCAAAGTAATGAAAGTGAAAATTGAATTGAAAATCGGTTAAGAGTGAAACAGAAAGGGGGGAACAAGTAATAAAACAAACGTTTTTAATGACTTGGCGGCCATTTGACATTTTATAATAGAAATAAACAAATTGTTGTAATTATAGAAAAATTAAAAAAACAAAAACAAAAACAAATAAAAATAAAAATAAAAATAAAAATATACTGAAATTATAATAAAAGTAAAACAAAAACAAAAAAAACAAAAACAAATTACAAAAATAATTGAATCGATTATTTATATGGAAATGATTCATTAGCAAATGACTTCATTTAAAAAAAAAAGAGCTAAAATAAGAATTTGTTGAACATTTTGTTTCTCCTTTTTTTTTCTTCTTTTTGTTATTACGTTGTCGTTATTGCTGCTGCTTGTATGCAAGCAACGGCTAGAAACTTGAAACAGACTTTGTTTTTTTTTCTTTCTGTGTATCGTATGTTAAATTTAAATTTTGCAAAAATAAAAATATTTTTTTTGTACAACCAGAGAAGTGTGTTGTTGCAGCAATATGATGTTCATATTTGAATTGCTGAAACCATTGTTGGTTTATGGTTTCGTTATAATTTTCACAATATTGACGAAAATATTCAAAACAATTGTTTATCAAGTGCATTCTATAGATATTTAAGTTATTCTCTTTGCTGTTGTTGTTGTATATTTTTCTCTTAAACAATAAAACAATATTAAATATAAATAAAAGAAGCAAATGAAATAACAATAAAAATGATAAAAATGTTTTCGAAAAGTATTAAACGCATGAAAGGTAAGATAATTTTATTTAAAAATAAAAACAAGTTTTTTTCTTTTTTTTATTGACATTTGTGTCTACATAAAACAAAGATATTCTCGGTTAGTTTGATAAAAAGTTTGCAGTCAGTTTTTTATTTAAAATTTAAAAAAAAAATTTTCAAAAAAATTTTTTAATGAAATTTTTGATTCTTGAAGTTGAAGATTGAAAATTTTTAAAAAAAATATTTTTTTTCTTAAATTTAATATTTTTTATAAAATTTTTGGTCTTCAAAAAATCGTTTACCTTGATTTTGTTTGCCTGGTTACACTAGCATAGGCGTTACTCTATTTACTTACTTACTTAACTGGTCATTACAACCTTTGATTTTGAATTACGACCCCGCTTCTCTCTCCATTCACATTATGTGGATTGATTATTCCATAAATTGTGGGTCCTACTATTTCATATCGACTCTGAAAGACAGATTTTAGAAACTGGAAATGGTTTTTGCCGGAAGACTGCTGAGAGTAAGACGTCAAAGAAATTTGTTTATACTTCGAGATGCGTTAGCCTAGACTTGAACCACTTGAGCTCTTGTCATTACATTATTGACCTTTAAATCCTTTTAAAAGAATTACGGCTTGGTTTCTCACACCATCCATGTTGTATATGTTATATATGTACATATGAATTTATCATTGAGTGATGCGATGGAATCTATATTTTCATCTCGAATTCATTCAACATATTTTAGAACATTTTTATGGTCATTAATTGACTTACAGAGCTTATGCAGGAACACTGATCGGAAAAAATATTTGCTTAGCATCTTTTTTTCAAGATATTTTAGCTGAAATTTAAGCCCTCAGTAAATGAATACTAGATTACATACATACATACATACATAATTGGACATTACAAGCATTCAGTCAGGAATACAACCTAGCTTCTCACATCACTTAGATTATGAGTGTTGATTTTATAAATGTGTTGTGGGGGACCTACAGTTTAAAGTCGACTCCGAACGACAGATTTTTTTGAGAAACTTTTCATGGCAATTTTATTTACTCTCAGAGTTTTTGCCAGAAATCTGCTGAGAGAGTCGCCGAAGAAATATTTTTTTCATATTTCGTTTTTGATGTCTGACCGGGGATTCGAATCCTGATCTTTCGTCTAATAAGCCAACACACTACCTACTAGACTACGGCGACTTCACTTAATTTACTGAACTTTTTATCGGTAAACTTTCAGTTGGGTTCCACTTGACAGGTCAGGTTTCTTCAAGCATATTTATTTTGAATCATTATACTCCAGTTCTCTTATTTTTGTCCATGGAACTATACGATGGCGTATACTGTTTGATTCGTCATGAGGGCAACACAATCATACTCATTAAAGTGAACGAAGGAGTTTTTCAATGCTGTTTCTTGTCTTCATTACTGTTTTACTGTATACCAATTGACGTAATTATGATCCACCCGATCCTGTGCAGTATGGCACTTCGTGGGAACTTTATAATATGCTGTGCGATATCGATCATGTCAATGACGTTTTTTTTTTGCAGCATTAAGCCATAAAGTCAATGGGAACAAATTTATCATACAACGACCCCTTCTACCTTTCTGGTTAATTTATTAAAAATGTTTAAAGCTTTAGCTCTTTGACCAGTGGAAGAAGCAATAAAAGTAAAGAGAAGGCTTTTCAAGGCTAAGGAAACAATGAAGTTGGGCTCAATTGAAAGTGATTTGCTTATCGCATAAGTTAGGTTGGAAACTTTGTATGTTGACGTAGATAATCCTAAATATTGATAGGACAATATTCTCGTCGCCATTGTTCTAGTGAATACTGTACCAGGATTTTTCTCTTACAAACTGGCAAAAATCTTTCGTCAGTTGATTTCAGACAATAAGACTTACACCCTTTAAGAACGAATGACCACATAAGGTGATGGTATAGGATAAGTTTTGTTTTTTACGAAAGATATTTCGATTACAGTTGTTGGTTAGTCATAGAAAATAGAAAAGGCCTTTATTCAATGCGTGTGTACGTTGCTGTAAAAAAAACTGTGTACAAAGAGTGTACCTCCAAACAAAAAAAAAATTTTTTTTTCTTATCAGTAAAGACATACTATGAGGCTGAATCTGGTGTTACTGTGGTTTGACTTCATTAAGACTCATAAGTTTTTTTTCCATCATGACCTTGAAAGATATGCGTATCTGAAAGGCAGAATTTTTTCTGTTGTTTTGTTTTTTTTTTGCGTTTTTTGTTTGTTTAACTTTTGCTATTATATTCGCAAGCTTTTATAATTTCAAAAATATAATTTACTTGCCGTGTGTGTGTATGTGTTCATCGTTTAAGTTAATTTAAATTAATTAAAATCCTCTTGCTTCTACTGTCGACAGCATCAATTTAGGCTTGTCATGATGATATCAAATGTATGTATAGGGAAGACTATGACACTAAACACCCGAAATTGTTGTTTTTATGGCGTTTTAAGTGATTTTATTTTGCCATACGATTGCTTGTCAAACACATGCAGCAAATCATTGATTACAATTAAACTGTAGGGTTTGAAAAAGTTTTTAGGTGGCAATCGAAGTCAGTAATTTCAGCAAATTTAAAAGACGGCCATGTCACGCAAACTATGTAGACAACACAGTGCCTATAGAGACCTCTTTAAACTGATCACAGAACTTTTGTTTACCTCGTACATCTGCAAGTGTACCTTAGTCGAAAGAAAAAGGGGCCACATTTTGTTTTAATATCATTACAACATTTTAACGTCTATGTCTTACGATGTGAGTCATGTTTACGTTAGATTTACAATGTTTACTCAATAATAGTTTAATTTGGTTTTTATCTGGAAAAATAATATTTATTTATACATCAAAATGTATTTTAACCGATTCAAAGTGAATCCCATAAGATAAGATAACTAGGTTTTACTGATAACGTCGCACAATTAAAAAAAAAGAGAACTCAGAGGTACACATAGACAAATCTGCAGTAATATAGGAACTATTTGCGGGAGTAATAATTTGCTACTGATGAGGAGACCTAGCAAAACTAGCAAACAAATTGATGACATATTAACCACTAAAATACGATGGTTTTCCATTTCATTTCCATTCTATTAACGGATGTGGAACATTTTGGTCACACTCAAAGGATGGCCCCTACTCATGTAGTGCATTGTGTTGGAACTAGAAAAATAGAATATGGCAAGGAGAAAAGAGGAAGTACTGCAAGTAATATAATAGAATAATTAGATTTGAGTTTATAAGAAGGGAGTGCCACATAAGAATAACGACTAAAGAATGACTTCTGTCTGTAATGTAATCCATTGACAACAAACGGTTAAGCTCTACATGGCATCCCTCGAAAATAATCCATTAAAGTGGCAGTAAAACAGAGAAGAACAAATCGCAAAGCGACGGCAATGTAATGAATAAATTTGGTTGGATAATCTACTGTAATAAACAGCTTCATTGTCCCCCAAATGTGGTTGAGTCACTTCATAATAGATTTATAATCAGCGGCCCATACATGAGCTTTCCATTTTCAATTGGATAAATAGTTAGGAAGTCGCCATCTAGTCTAGTAGATAGTGCACTGGCTTCTGACACACGAAGTCGTGGCTCAAACCTCAGCTTAGACAAATGATGTGAAACAAAATGAAATATGAAAAAATATATCTTTGGGGTCTTGCTTTCAGCAGTCTTCTGGCAAAAGCTCTGTGAATAAATAAAATTATCATGGAAAGTTATTAAAAACTCTATCGTTCGGAGTCGATTTTAAACTGTATGTGCCATCTCTCATAGATAAAATTAACACACACAAGCACTCTATAGGTGGTATAAGAAACTAGGTCGTAATTGTGGCTAAACGGTTGTAATGATCAAATAAGTAAGTAAATAGTAAGGAGATCAGATAGAGCAGAGGATTTTTTACACTGCCTACAGAATACCTCGGTTTGATTGCTTCTTTCGACACATACAGACTATGGTGCTTTCAGCGAACAGTGTATTGAATCCGAATGTGCAGAACATCAAACGCTTCGGACTCCATATTATTTACCATTCATAGTTACAAATTAAGTCGCCGTAGTCTAGTAGGTAGAGTGTTGGCTTATTTGACGAAAGGCCAGGGTTCGAATACCCGGTCAGACATCAAAAACGAAATATGAAAAAAATATTTCTTCGGTGACTTCCTCTCAGCAGATTTCTGGCAAAAACTCTGAGAGTAAATAAAATTGCCATGAAAAGTTTCTCAAAAACAAAATCTGTCGTTCGGAGTCGACTTTAAACTGTAGGTCCCGCCACTCATGTATAAAATTAGCACACAGAACATAAGTGGTGTGAGAAGCTAGGCGGTAATCCTGACTGAACGGTTGTAATGGCCAATTATGTATGTGTAGTTACAAATAACATCCTGTTACTGTTACAATTGAGACATTGAGTCTTTCGGGTAATTAAATCGTCTATTTGGAGATTGATTGTAGACTGCATGTAAGTGAACACTTCATGTAAAGTCTATTCGTATCAATATTTAAATTGTTTGGTGTACGTTTAAAAGATTGTACTGTCACCTGCAAAAGAGATTAGATAGGATTAGAAATTAAAGAAAGAAGATCGTTAATGAATATAATTTTACGTCAATGGACTCATTGAATGGATTATTTGGAGGGAGCGTAAAACCACTTAATTAAAGGCCTATTGACATATTTTTTTTTCATTTCCTCTTGTATTTGAATCAAGATTTATAGAAATTGTAGTTAAGCACTTAAAGCCATTAAAGTTTCAACTCTTAATTTCTATTATTATCGTAATCACTTTCAACATTTTACACTGGCATTAAAAGCATTTGAAAAAAGTGTAATTGAGTAATTTTGTTTTGGTTTTGGTGGTCTGTATACGAATACAGTTACAATGTTAACTGAATTATCAGTTGGATAACAGTAAAATGCAATATTTTATCAAATATCTGCTTGTGCCCATAAACTGAACTCTTTTCAGTATTTTTACTGATTTGGTTTGTTTGATAATACATGCGAGTGCTTAACCCTAACCATCATTAAAATCAAAATCCAAATTTTATAATTTATGACCTGTTAAGGTCATAAATTAAAATTCTCAATTAATGTTTAATTTAATTCCGTTATAAAAGGTTTATTGCACTACGAAAAATTACGAAATGCTGGTTTTTTTATGATTCGATTAGAATTATTGAATCATAATCGCTTAAAAGTTGATAATGACTTAACATTTCTTCTATTTTCCTATTATTAAGTACGGAAATAAATGTTTTTTAAAAGATTAAATTTTATATCACGTGGAATACGTTTAATTGACAATTTAGGTTCGATAAAAATAATACTTCATAGACATTCTTTGTTTGGGTTTGCTAGGGTACTACACAGTTATAAACACATTTGGTATAGAAAATGCTGCGCAGCAAATTTTTGCTATTATTGCCTCAGCTAAATATCATGAGCATTACATATGTATGTATGTACATAATTGGTTATTAGAATCGCATCAGTCAGAATTACGACCTAGCCTTTTTCCCACCGTTTCTGTGGTTTGTTTTTAATTTTATACATGAGCGCGGCTTTAGTTTAAAGTCAACACCGAACGAAAGATTTTTGCAAAACTTTTCATGGCAATATTATTTACTCTCGAAGTTTTTGCCAGAAATCTTCTGAGAGGCAGTCGCCGAAGAAAATATTTTTTCAAATTTCGTTTCTGACCTGAAGTTTGAATAGAGACCCTATCTCTAATAAGCCAATAAAATACCTACTATACTACGGCGACTTCATTATTATATACAAGTATGCTCATTAAATATTTAAAGTTGGGAGTGCCAAAAGTCTAAGTGAACTGTGCGACGTTCATTTATCGTACCATATTGATAACAGCCAACCCATTCATTGCTATTGACAGTAGAAAATAATCACTTCCATATACCTACACGCTTCTACTCTATTTTTAATATATTGCTGTGCAGCACTTGATGCGTTGAATGTGTTTATGCTTGGTAAACGTATGCTAGTGTCTATATGACACTAAAAGATACATAATATCGATAGTTTGCTATACTATTTACGCATAATCATTTATATTATGGTTGCGAAACCTTATCACACATACTACTCTGCAAGAAAAATTTATTAATTGTTATGAAAAATTTCTAATCGATAAGATTCTAATAAAATTATTGCGATACCAAATGTTATGAAATTTTTTTTTATATTTATTTTCAGTTAACGAATGTTTCAAAGAAGCGTTACTTCTGCCATACGCACCAATCGCTCGCCATAAGGCGCACAATATAGCCTTGCAAAAGCAATAACAGAACAAAAAAAAAAAAATGTGAAGAAAAACTGACCAACTTATACAGAAGAGTGAAAACGTCACCCCAGCTATAGCTATGATTAAGAAAATTACTGCAGTAATCAGCAAATAAAATGAAATTAACGGTCAAACGCTACACAAAATAACTTTCGAATTATTCATTAAATTATAAAACGTTAGTACGGGTAACCGAAAGAAGACAGGTGATGGTAAAGAACGAGCAAGAAAATCCGTTTTGTTAATGAGGTCTTAAGGAAAGAAAGAAAAAAAAAACAAAAGAAAACAACCACACGTATAACAACCATTTTAGCTAAACATATAAACTGTAGACAGGAAGGGGTTTCTAGCTAATAACAGTTCGTCGAAAGTGTTGATAGTTTTGATAAGAAATCAACTCAAAAATAGCAGCGCATAATAACACTCATTGGTTTGGGAAATTCACTACCAAACATAGAGAGAGAGTAACTAACAATTGAACACAGTCAACACAGTCGACGATTATCTGCGGCAATGTTAGGCACGCAACGGGAACCATTAGTAGCCCGTAATAATACCGGTAATATACATACAGTGGATTCGATTTTACAGCCAGAGCATCAAATACATGCGAAAAATAACCTCATGAATCTTAAACAATGTAAAATTAAAAGGCTTTTAATTATTTTAAGTGTGATTTGTGCTATTAGTATTGTGGCCTGGATATATGTGGATCATATGCTACCGGAATTTAATCAATATCGTTTAGTGAAAACTTATGCAAAAACAAACATTCATAATGAAGACCCTTCCAGTAAAGTGCGTTTCATTTTATTATGGAATACCTTCTTCGGTGATGAACGTTGGTCTTTGCCCGATGACCTTATGGATCCATCATATTTTCGCAAAGAACTCAAGTGTTCTGTCTCAAATTGTGTGCTAACAAATCAAAAAGATATACTACCACAGCTGGATATGTATGATGCAATAGTGTTTCATACGGCCCAACCATTTCCCTTCATTAATCCCATACCTAAACGTAGATCGTGGAAACAGTTGTATGTGTTTGCATTAGTAGAGCCACCCGGTGAAACGAAACATATTTTAAGTGATGAAAATAATTTCTATAATTTAACCATGACTTATCGCATGGATTCGGATATATTATGGACCTACTATTGGTTTGTGGATAAAGACACTGGTCTACGCATGTTGCCCTCTGAGTATCCTCAATGGCGTCCGGTAATCAATAGCTATAATGATACTTTATTATGGGAATTGTGGCCATACAAAACAAAAATGGCCGCCTGGTTTGTATCAAACTGTGAAACGTTATCGCGTCGTGAGAAACTAGTGGAGGAACTGCAGAAGTATATGGAGGTTGACATATATGGAAAATGTGGTTCGAAAAGGTAAATTCGATTGATTTATTGTTGATTTTCGTTTTTTTTTTTTTTTTGATAATAAAAGTATATGGCAATTGATAAGTTAGTTTTATAAGGGCCTGGCGATAAGATCAAAATAACAGAGTTGGAAAATATTGATTTGTTTTGTTATTTTTTTAAAGTTAAATGGTTATACTATTTGTCAACATTTCTAATGACTTTACATATGATTTCGAATACTTTAAAGACTTTTCGATTTCTCTTCATGCCTTTAAGATAAGGGCTACCATAAGGTATTATTTCTCTCTTCTTTAGACCACAGTAATCCCTCGCTATACATCGTAAATTTTTTTTGTCCTTTCTCACTTCAACTTTGTCATTACGTTGTTTATTTTTTTGAATACATTTTTCGATGACTTGCATTTTCTTAAGTAAATTTATCGATGAGTTGCATTTACAATTGTTATTATTGTTCTATTGTGGAGGATGTATTAAAAAAAGAAAAGCACAACTTCATGACATACTAGTTGCAGGAGAATTTGTAAACAAATAATTGCTAAGGGTGGATATATTGTACACGAGTGCCCAAAAGAATATTTACATCAGGATCTAGGATTACAATTTAAAAAAAAAAGAAAAATATTCAAAATTAAAAAAAAAAACATTTTCTTTCTCTTCTTTTGCAGCTGTCAACGAGGCTCCAAAGAATGCGATAAACTACTCGATGAAACCTATAAATTTTATTTTTCATTTGAGAACTCTCTATGTATCGATTATATAACCGAGAAACTGTATAATATAATGAGACGCAATATTATACCCGTAGTCTATGGTGGTGCAGATTATGAACGTTTTCTACCGCCACATTCCTACATCAATGTTGAGGACTATGATACACCACAAGATTTGGTCAATTACCTTAAGTATCTAGGGGAAAATCCTGATGCTTATATGCGTTACTTTTGGTGGCGTCAGTATTACGATTTAAAATTCTATACACCTTTCTGCGATCTATGCAAACGGTTGCATCAACCGAATTATTATTTGAAGACCCAAACGTATCAAAATATTGAAAAATGGTGGTTGGATGGCAGTTGTCGTTTTCGCTCACGTATTAAGTTTTTAGGATTAGAGCCTTAGACTAAAGCAATAAATGTTAAAATAAAATTAAAAACCAATGTAGAGTATAAGAATTATAAGAAGATTATAATTTATATTAACAAACAAATTTCTAAAATTTACACTCAAAATCAACAATAAAATTATTATTTATTATCAAAGAAATTAATAAAAATGAAATGAACAAAATAAAGAATCAAAAATAAAGGCTTCAAGCCTTTTACATGAACGTAATTGTCACTATCTAAGTCTAGACTAAGCTGTTACTGAGTTTTAATAATTATACAAAAAATAATTTAAATTTTGTAACTCACTTTGGAAAAGATTCTATAAAAACAAGCATCACTGCATTCAAGTATTCTGTACAGAAAGTTCTGTTGACGTCGGTAAAACTTGACTTTATAAAACCGATTAAAATCATGTGGTTGTATGGTATAATTTTCCACTATATCGGCTAGGAGTGTGGACTAATTTAAAATTACATACCTACATAATTGGCCATTATATCCCTTCAGTCAGGATTACGACCTTGCTTCACACACCATTTATGTTGTGTGTGTTTTTTATACATGAGTGGCGGGACATAAAGTTTAAAATCGACTCCGAACGACAGATTTTTTTTGAGAAACTTTTCATAGCAATTTTATTTGCACTCTGAGTATTTGGCCAGAAATCTGCTGAGAGGAAGCCGCTGAAGAAATATTTTTTTTCATATTTCGTTTTTAATGTCTGACCGGGGATTCGAACCCTGGCCTTTCGTCTAATAAGCCAACACACTACCTACTAGACTACGGCGGCTTCACTAATTTAAGATTATTATTTTGAATTTTGAGTATGAATCAAAGGACAACAGTACGTCAGTTGGACATCTGTCAGTTATGTTTATTCATTCCCCATTATTTTGTGAAACTTAGGCTTGCGACAAACCATGCCCTTCATCTTATTGGTTCGTTGTCTTGCTAGTGTTTTATTAACTTCTTGTCAGCAGGTAATAATTTACTGCAACAGGTTTCAAGATGATTGGTTTTATACTGGTTGGAGGATGTAGGAATTAGTAAGCCTCCTATATGGATTATTTATTTTTCTGTTTTCTTTGGTTTATGAAACTGGATTGAAGTCACCGTAGTCTAGTTGGTAGTATGTTGGTTTATTAGACGTCAGGCTACGGTTTAAACTTCTGGTCATCCTGGTTATCTCAACCAAAATGAAATCTGAAAAAATATTTCTTCGGCGACTTCCCCTAAACAGATTTCTGGCAAAAACACTGAGAGTAAATAAAATTGCCATGAAAAGATTCTAAAAAAAATTTGTAGTGCGGAATCGAATTCAAACTGAATGTTCTGCCACTCATGTATGAAATTAATAAACGCAATATAAGTGCTGTGAGAGACTAGGTCGTAATCTAATCCTGATTGAAGGGTTGTAATGACCAATTACGTTATGTTATGTGTATGCATCTGAGCCTGGATTATTCAGATTTGTATGTAAGCACTTTAACCACTGCGCCACTGCAATCTTTGATAGTGAAAAAGAAGAAAAGAACTCGTCTGGTATGCCAACCTACTATAACTCACTAGACTTACCTACTGTCTTTTCTTTGGCGTAAGCTCTAGTTTTGCAAGTCACTATTACTACGTTTAGGAATGTTGCAATGCTTACGGAGAGAAAAATGTTGCAATATTGCAGTCCTTAGCAACCTAGCTTGTACGTACGTACTGATACATAAAGAAACATGGGAAACGTTATTTCCGATGCAAAAAAGTAAGAGTATTAAAGCACATAGAGCTGCTCAAGAGTCTAAACGAAGTAGGGAAATTTTATCAAAGAGTGAATTGTTAAACGGAAGGCTTTGAAAGAGGTATTTCATCCTTAAGAGGTGTAGAAGAAATTCAAGTAACTGAGTCCGTTGTACATGCTAATGATCGGCTAATTTTTTTTTATTAAATGATCCAGAAAGTAGAGCTAAACGAGTGCGTCTTTATGTACTATTAGCGTAATAACCTCTCAGTACAATATTCTGTTACGGTTGAGCAATAAAAACTCATTCTAACTACTGAACTAGGCTGGGATAGACTATCCTAAATAATGTGCAGATCGCCGAATTGCATGCAATTACCAGTCTTGTTAAATATATTAAGAGACTTGCAGGAAAAAAGTTAAAGCACTTTAATGGAATATCACAGACAAGTTCAGGATAGTGATATCGTTGAGATTATATCGTGTATCAAGAGTTCTTCCTACAAAGTGTAAAGATCAATAAGGAGATCTTACTTCTTAATTGGTCATTACAACCCTTTAGTCAATGTTACAACCTAGCTTCTTATAACACCTAAGTATGTATGTATAAATTGTATCCATGAGTGGCGGGACCTATAGTTTAATTTTCATTTGAATTTTATTTACGCTCAGAGCCTTAGCCAGAAGACCAGTGAGAAGAAGTCACTGAAGAAACATTTCTTTATAATTCGTTTTGTTCGAGATGTCTGAGCTAGGATTTGAACCACATACTCACATCTAATAAGCTAACATACCAGCTATACTACGGCTACTAGTTTTATTTGGAAGACATGCTATGGTTCAGAGAGACGTGATATGACAAAATTCACAGTCTTTTTATAAAGAGTGTGTTTCTATAAGAGTTCATGTTGGAAGACCTTACTCTCAAGGGGTTTTATTTATGGTTTTGAATTTAACGTATAATTTTAAAAATACAGTGTTACTGTCAGTAACAGATTGAGTGGATGACATGTTTTGAAATATCCTTTCATAAATAAATAAAAATCACAACATAAAATGGCGCATGCGCTATTTAATACAACCACAAATGTCAAAAGTCATCAGCATTTGATTTGATTATTTACCATAGAAATTCTCTCTTTTTATTACTGGCTCGCTCTCTCTCTCTCTCTCTCTCTTACTATGCCAGCCACCCACCTAGTTAATAATAATGATGGGAGATAAATGTCAAATACCTTAAAATAAACAACAACTTGTAACTGTCATTTGATTTGATACGACATACGATACATACTCACATAAACGCTTAAGGTCAACCATGCATCAGGAAGAATAATTATGGTTAAGCTTTTTCGAAATTCAAAAAAAAAAAGCTTTTCATTTTACTGTTCTCTCAAATGGAAAAAAGGAAAGTTTTAGCATAAAATTTTCTTCATTCAGTAAAGAATTTTCCGATAACTCATACATGCTACGTAATCCAGTGGTGGTCTAACAAAGAAAAACTATACAGAAAAAAAAGTGAAATAGAATTCCTATCAAGAAAGTTAAATCCTTTATTTAACAATTAAAACAGAAAACATTTAACAATTTTAAAAACAAAGAGAGACGTAAGTTTTAAATTTTAAATTATTTCTGTTCGATAAAAACAAAATTAAATGAAAAAAAATAATAATTTTAAGTGTTAATGGAAAGAAAGAAAGAAAAAAAAATTGAAGAAAATTCAAAGCAAGAGAATGATTTGATTTGAATGATGATACTTTGATTGTTTAAATTTTCAGTTAATTTCTATTAATTTTTCTTAATTTTTTAAATTAATTTTAAAGTTTTTTTGTCAATAGAATTCTTTTATTTTTGATTTTTAATAATTTTTGTTGAAAGAATTTCAAGTAATTTTTGCCCTTTTTTTGTTGAGTGTGAAATTGAAAAAGTGAAAAAATCGATTTTTCCCATTTGAATGTGATGTGAATATAGATTTTCCTGTATCTGCTTTAGTTAAATGAAAATAAGAGAGAGAGTAAGAGACAATCTATGTGTTAAAGTAAGTCTTGTTATCCCATTTCTCTTGCTTTTCGTTCAATGTTCTCTGTTTTTATTGCGTGTACGGCAGAGAGAGAGAGCAAACTTTGAAGTGCTTTTCGAATCAAAAAAAAAAAAAAAAATAAAAAAATTATTTTTTTCGAATTTCCCTATTGCTTTGAGTAACGGTAAATAGCTAGACGTTTAACTAGACAAGCGGTATTGTAAGTAACGGTGGTAGTTTCCTACCAAAAGGAAACACATGGCGTTTGTTTTTTCTCTTTATTATTTGAAAGCCTATCCTAAAGAATTACGAAAAGTGTTTTGTTTTTGTTTTTGCTTTTCGAACAAGTAATCATCGATAATTGGCAGTATCACAGAAACACACACAAAAAAAAAAAAAAAAGAAACAAGATATCGTACCTGTAAGTTGATTGAATATGATTTATAAGGGTAATCAATTGATTTGGTGAGTTGTCTAAAAATAATATTCCCCTTGAAAAACGTATCCTATTGTGTTGTATTGTTATCGATATATCCCTTTTAGCTGTACATGTAGCTTTTCACTGTTGTTTAATTTAATTTTCGTGATTTGCTTTGCAATATGCGTCATTTACCATACCACCACACCACTCAAGGCTTTTGTCTTTGTGTATTTATTTTTTTTATCATATTATTCGTATCTCGTATCTCGTATCCTTCAATCCTTATTACGTTCGTTATTTTTCCGTTAAACATCTTTTTTTGTATCGTCCACCTCTAATATTTGCCGATAATTTTTCAATTGCAGACCGTTTTTCGATGTCTCGTCTATTAGAGAATGCTTAAGTTACCAAAAGGTCTTAAAAAGAAAAAGAAGAAGTCGAAAAAAGATCAAGAACTTTTCACCGAAGAAGAGCTTGAAGAGTACAAACGCCAACTAAAGGCCAAGCAGGAAGCTGCTGCTGCTAAATCAGATGCTGGTGAATCGGATGCGGCATCAGATGTTGAAGGTTTAGCATCAACAGCTGTAACATCCCATACTGCTTCGACCTCTGAGTTAGCGTCCGCCAGTGCGGCTTCAGCTAACGACACAGCACAAAGTGCAGCTAACGGCGCTAACGGTAACACTTCGGAAAAATCTGCCGAAGACGACGAGTGGGCTAAATTCAAGGCTCTTACATCGGGTGTTGATACTATACTCCATAAGACCCAAGACGAATTAGATCGTATTAAAAAGGAATCATTCTATCAGCGTTTACCATCGGCTGCAGAGAAAAAGAAACAAGAGGAAGAGGAGGCAGCCCGGCGTGAAGCCGAACGTTTAGAGGAGGAGAAACGTAAAGCTGCTGAATTAGAGGCACAACGTGATAAGCTAGCCGAAGCTGTAGTTGAACTTTCCGAATCGGAGGGTGAAGACGTAGCTGAGGTAGACGATATCTTTGTTACCGAATATGTTGATGCCATTACTAGTGGTGAAGTACAATTAGTGATACCCGATTCGCCTGTTTTAGACTTTGACGACGGTCCCGATCCTTTTGATACTGCTTACGCCGAAAAAGTTATTGTTGGTGCTGATAAAGCCAAAGGCAACAAAAAGCTTGTAAGTTTAGGAGCTGCCGTAGAGGTCCTTTCAGGACGCGTAGAGCGCGAGAAGGCGCTCGAGCTTGCCAAGCCCAAGCGTAAGCTACGCAAAGGCATTAAAAATCTTTTGCTCAGTGAAAGTATCGATCAGGGTGATTTAGATGAGGAGGATCTTTTAGCTCCAGAGCCTCAGAGAAATCTTTTGGATGAACTGGTCGATGATGTGCCAGAACCAGATGCTCCTATCGATTTAAGTGTATCCTTGCATTTAAGTTTTATTCAACCCAAGAAACCAGCTTCAGACGACGAAGACGTAGACGCAGAAAAGCAAGGGGAATCTAATTTGCCCGATCTATCTGAATTTGACGTACTTAAGAGCCCTGAAGACGACGAATTTGCTGAATTAGCTGCTGAATCTTTGAATAAAAAAGAAGAAGTTAAAGTAATCACTGACATCCCATTGCCAAAGGCTGAGGTCTTAACCGACTTTTCTGCAGCTGATTGGGCCGAATTTGAGCAACCCGAAGAAGAACAAGAGGAATCAGGTTTGTTTGCTTGTCCTATTTACATAAAGTACTCTATAAAACTACTTTATGCCTTTCTATTCCAGATAAAGCTAAAAAACCGCCACCAAGACCTGAATCAGGTCCTCATTTGGCGCCAGGTGCTATTTATGTCAGTGACGACGAATTAGCAGAAGACGACGATCCATTCAATACTTCATACGCTGAACAAGTTATTAAGAAGACCACGGTACTCGAAGAAGACGACGATTTTGATCCCAGAGCTGAGGAAAAATCAGCACCACCAGCTCGGCCACCACCGCCTGCTACAGTAAAAATAATCGCCAAGCACTTAAACGTTGATTTAGATTCGGAAGACTTTGATCCTTTCGATACCACTGTAGCTGGTGCTGTAATAACTTTGTCAAAAACTACACTCAAACATTCATTAAGTGATCCGGACTTTGATCCTAGAGCAGAAGAACAGAGTACTGAAACTGAACCTCCAATTGCAACACAACCTGCAGTTGCAAAGTCAGTGGCAACACCGCAAATCGAGGAAGATTTCGATCCTGCCAGACGCAAATCTTCATTGAGTTTAAGTTTACAAAACAAAACAGTCGGGTTTTTGGTACCCAATCAGGATCTTTTGGGAGTTTCCGAAGGAGGTAGCAATAAGAAACCTTTAACTCCTTATTACGCTCCTTCGGGATCTTCAATAGCCGAAAGGGAAACAGAAGATCCTTTTGATACATCGTACGTGCCAGAAAATAAACCATCCGACGTCGAACTCAAACATTTGGAAAGTGATTTATTAGCCAAGCCTAGCTTGAAACACAGTTTATCGGATCCAGATTTTGATCCCAGGGCTCCTCCTACGCCAGAGCCCGCAGAAGACTTACTCGCAGTCAAAGAGAACATCAATACAAAAGTACTAACACCAGCTCAAGAAAGTAAAGATTTACCTGATTATTCTGCCGAAACTGTAATAGACCCGTTCGATACATCAATAGCGGCCGATTTGAGGCCTGGTCAAGCCGAACTTAAGGTTTTGGAAAGTGAGCTATTGCCTGAGAGAAAATCAGAAGAACCTACTGGAGTATTAGACATACAAAGTGACGCTCAAGAGTTGGGTTTGGGAGATAAAGTTTTAACTCCCCAGCTGCCACATAAAAAATTCGTTGTACCAGAGGAAGTAGATCCCTTTGATACGTCCATAGCGGAGAACTTGCAACCGGGGGAAACTGAAATAAAACTTTTGGAAAACGAACTCATTGAACATTAAAGCCTAGATTGAAAAAGGGAAAGAAAAGAAAACTAAAATGGCCAATCCCTTCTTGATGGATGATGAATTGGAGGGTGTGGATGAACCTACAGTCAATCCATTCCTTATCCAAGCAGATGCAGGTACTGATGATAATCCGTTTGCTGCTTCAGATAAAAATGTTAATCCATTTGCATTTGGTGACGAGGCTGAGGATGATGCAGAACATCAAGAACATGATATTGATCCGGCAATGAGCTTCTTTGGCACTACCATAGAAGCTGAAGATGACGCTTTAAGCATTAAGTCATGCCAGGATGAGGAGGAAGATCAGAAGGCAAAAGCTCCTCCACCACGACCATTGCCGCCAAAGACACAAGAACTTATAAACACGGTTTCCAGCCAGTTGGATGAAACAAGTTCAGAGTTATTGGGCCGTATACCAGCTACCCGCTCTCCAAGCCCAGTATCCATGAGAGATTTACACTCACCCAGTCCTACGCCAGATAGTGGTTTGGCTGATCTGTTAGATGTCTCTGATAGTGGCTCGTCGGGTAATACGCAAGGTTTTGATGTTGACTTAATGGGTAGTGGTCCAAATGCCGTAATGGCAAATGATAATCCATTTGGTATTCCAACTGGCATGCCACCTATACAAGGTGCTACACCAATTCCCTCGCCAGCTAAACAACAACCTCCTCGACCTCCACCACCCAGACCTGCACCACCACGACCATCACCACCGGCTGGTCATCAGCCACCACCAAGACCCATGCCGCCACCACCTCCTACACCAGCTCAGCAGAAGGTAGAAGAACCTCAAGAAAATGTTGCAGATTCAGAAGATCTCTTCGACATGTTTGGCACTACCAAACCTCCAAAGCCTCCACCACCAAAGACGAAAGAAGATATTTTAAGTCTGTTTGACAAACCTGCTCAACCAGTGGCCAAACCTGATTTACTAAGTGATGACATTGTGCTGGATCCTACAGCTGCTGAACCAGAAACTAAAGAGAATGAAGAAAATGCTGAGGAGGCAGTTATCTTCAATTCCGTCTTAACCCGCCCCGATGAAAGCACTCACAATATCACTGCGGAACCACAATCAGCCACTTACAATAGTTCTCAACTAAATAATAGAATAACTGTTCAGGAACCAACTAACAAACAACGAGCACCGACACCAGACATTGAAATTACCACAGTTGAAGACTTGCCACGTTCGGATGATGAGGAGGAACCAGAGCCTGAGGCCGCAGCTAAGAACGATGTACCAGCAGTGGTAATTGAAACTGAACCAGATCCTCCAGCTGAAGATGATGAAACAACAGATGTGTCCACTGTGCCTCAGGCCAGTTCAATTGTTGATTCTGATCAAAGTCCTCCTACAGAATCGGCGGCAACTACGCAAGCTTTGCCGGACTCACCAGTGGAAGGCTTAACTGATAATGCTACAAGTGATGCAGATCTAGAAGTACAAGAACCAGCCGTTGAAGAAATGGATACCGGTTTAGATTTTGCACCACCAAGTGGTGCGGGTTCAGCTAATCCCTTCGCCAGTCCTGATGAAGAAGAAGAAACGTATCCAGCTCCCGAAGCTGTTGCCAATATATTTGCGACTGATGATAATGAAACCGCAGAGGTGCCACAAAATATTTTCACTACCATAACCGAAACTATTACCGAAAATATTTTCACGAGTACTGCCGATACAGTGGTTGAGAATATTTTCACGAGTACAACGGACACCGTATTAGAGAATATTTTTACGAGTTCTGCCGATACTGGGACAGAAAATGTTTTCATCAGTACAGCTGAGACAATGACAGCGAATATTTTCACCACAACCACAGAAACTGTAACAGCCCCCGCGGCTGTCATCAATATATTCGCTGCAGATCCAGAGCCTGTAGCTGAAGCGCCACAGACTCAGGCCTATGCCACAAATATTTTTGCAGAACCTGATGAATTTGATGCGTTCTCAGCCAAATTCGAATCTGTTAAGAAAGATAACATCAGTATATTAGATGGCTTTGGTGGACCAGGATCGGGAGCTGTAACACCCACGACTGCAGATGGTAATATAAAGAGTATTTGAATTTGTTTTAAGAGTTTTAACTTGCTAACGAAATTTATATTTAGCTTGGGGTGATAGTGCTTTTGGTACACCCAATTCAGGCGCAGATGCATTTGGCGATTCAGCCGATGGCTTTGGCAATGAGGATGACGACTTTTATAGCATGCAGGCTCCTGTACGCTCAGATTCAGTAGAATCGGTTGAAAAAGACTTCAATGTTGTTATACGACCAAAAACCGAAGGAGCAACAGCTATTGCTCCCCAATTGGCACCACCACCTCCTACACGGGCTGCACCAGCTGGCCAATATGCGGTCGATGATAGCGCCACTGTAAATCCATTTGAAGATACCGGCTTTCCAGCACCAGCTCAACAGGAAGACTCAGCCTTAAAACGCACAGATTCACAAGATACTCCGCAAACTCCACTGTTCGATGACGATGTTTCACAACCTCTTGAAGAATTCCCACGTCTTAATTATGTGGGTCCAGGATGGGAAATGCAGTTGCGACAGCCGAATAAAAAAAAGATTACAGGGCAACGATTTTGGAAAAAGATATTTGTGCGTTTGGTTATGCAAAACGATGTACCAGTTGTGCAGCTTTTCAATCAGGCTTCCGATAAGCAACCTTTCCAGGAACTTCCTCTACAGCCTTCATATTCCGTATCAGAGATAGGCGCCCAGCAATATGACCAATTCGGTAAAATCTTTACCATGAAATTGCAATACATCTTCTATAAGGAGAGACCAGGCGTTAGACCCGGCCAGGTTACTAAAGCCGAGCGTATTACAAACAAGCTTACCAAATTTGCACAATATGCCATAGCCGGCGATTACGAGGGTGTCAAAGAGTTTGGCAGTGATCTTAAAAAGCTGGGTCTACCCGTAGAACATGCACCACAATCATCACAGCTCTTCAAAATCGGTTCCATGAACTATGAAGACATGAAACAATTTTCTGTTTGCATCGAAGAGGCTCTATTCCGTTTGCCGGCCTTAAGGGAACGAGCCTTGACATACAAAATGGAAGAAGTACAAGTAACAGCCGTAGATGAAATCTATGTGGAACAGGATATTGAAGGAAAAATACTGAAACAAATTGCCAGAGTGCGGGTATTCTTTTTGGCTTTTCTAACAGGTTATTGCCAAAGCAATAAACCAAAAAGTGTGGCAACATTACAACAAATTTTTTTTTAAACTTGTTTCAGGTATGCCTTGTATCGAGTTGGGAGTGAATGACATGTGGCGCCAGGGTAAAGAAGTTGTGGGACGTCATGACATTATACCCGTAGCTACTGAAGAGTGGATACGTTTAGAAGCTGTGGAATTTCATACGATTGTCAATCAGGATGAATATGAAAAAACTCGAATTATAAAGTGAGTATCCAACAATCGAACAATATTCATCAATCCAGTTAGAAGTTTGGGTTCAAAACAATTATTTTTCAAAAATTCTAGATTCACACCGCCTGATGCAAATTATATTGAATTACTGCGCTTCCGTGTACGACCGCCTAAAAATCGTGAACTTCCCTTACAACTCAAGGCTCAATGGATTGTAACTGGCAATAAAGTTGAATTAAGAGCGGATATTTTAGTGCCAGGCTTTACGTCACGCAAACTGGGCCAAATACCATGTGAAGATGTTTCGGTGCGTTTTCCAATACCGGAATGTTGGATTTATCTCTTCCGGGTAGAGAAACATTTCAGGTAAATCTTAGTCAACAGCACTCAACTGATTTTATATCGTTTTAAACAATATATTTCCTTCTCTCTCTCTCTCTCTCTCTCTCAATTTGCAGATACGGTTCTGTTAAATCAGCTCACAGACGTACGGGTAAAATCAAGGGCATTGAACGTATATTGGGCGCTGTAGATACTTTGCAAGAATCACTTATTGAAGTGACATCAGGTCAAGCCAAATACGAGCATCATCATCGTGCCATTGTTTGGCGTTGTCCACGTTTGCCAAAAGAAGGCCAAGGTAATTAATTTTATTTAATATTTGTTTTTAATTTATTATCATTCTTATCTTATCTTGCATATTATCATTATTTCAGGCGCCTATACTACCCATCAGTTGGTGTGTCGCATGGCTTTAACCTCTTATGATCAAATTCCTAGTGAACTAGCGCCCTATGCTTTTGTTGAATTTACAATGCCAGCTACACAAGTCTCGCATACAACAATACGTTCGGTTAGTGTACAGGAATCGGATTCCGATGAACCACCTGAAAAATATGTGAGATATTTAGCGAGACATGAATACAGGTAAGTAAGTTTAGTGATGGTAAATTTAGAATGAGTGTAGTAAACGTGTAAGAGAATTAATGCAGTTTTAGTAGAGCGATAGTTAAATTATGATACATAACTGCTAAGGGGATTATCAAATGGATTCAGAGTAGATTCGACCTAAATTCGAACAAGTTTTTTTTTTGCACCTTCCTATTTGAATAAACTAGGTCTGTACGAGATTATTTGTTTGCTTGTTTGTAGAGAAATGCCAATCTTACGTACAAATTCGTTCGTCGGCTATGTTGTTTTATTGAATACCTGGGAGTATTGCATGTGGAATATATAGTCTCCAGGGATCTAATAGTGGTTGTATAGCCAAAAAATATGAGTACTTCCGTAGTCAATACACTCCGCAATTATGACAGCCTGAATACAATAAGCGGACAATTTAAAGGGCATACGAAGATTCCAATGTCTTTGCTGTGTGATCTGGATGCGCCAGTGAGTATTTTGGATTATGTTCTCTGAGTGGTGGAGACTATTAGTATAACAGCTTCTATACGGTATTTTCGTTATAAAACCAGGATCAAAAGGATTTTGAGATATCGTCAATAGGGTGATTTATGTATAGTGGACAACAAAAGTCTTATTGCGCTGTCAAAATGTATATCAACTAATCGTTAGACTTTGGCGTGATCATAGCTCGTAGTCTCATTACTGTTTCAACTCTTTAGAAAAAAATTTGATTTGATTACAAATTACTCTAGGTCTTAGGACTATTGCTTTCTTACAACATTAAAGAGAAGTAGGCGCCTTCTGAATTAATGAATAATTTGGCAATCTGTTGATATCATGTTGGCGCTGATATCATGTTGAATTTCCATAGCAAAAAATGAAAAAAGTAGGCATGGTTTTAATTAATTGTGAGCTTTTAGCTAAATTTCACAATTTTAGCAGAGTTTTTTTGCATACCCAAATATTCATGTACGATATGCTTTTTCAACTTTAGTTGTCTCGATCCTATTGACTTTGTTTCTTACTTTCTAACTTACTAACCTAATTGAAACTGCAACCACTTAGCTAAGTTTAGAACCTATGTTCTTACATCATCAATGAATGACGAATCCCACAGCTTAATATCGAATCCAAACAATAAAATGTTTTTCCTATAGTATGTTAAGAGGAAGTCGGCATAATAACTATTTTTGTCAGAGCTGGGGTTTGAACTATGGGATTTAGTCTCATAACAAACTTTCTATTCAGAAAAAAAAGTTATTTTGTGGATTCTTTCAAAGTTTACTCAGTCACAGTCTGTTTGGGGTGTCCACATCATACATTGTCATCGATGCTATTACGCCTTGTTTAAGCTGCGCAAACAGTTTCTCAATAGTTGGTTTTCCTGGTGCAAAGTCCGAATTGTGTTTATCAAGTTAAGCCTTGGTTTCAACAGTATTTTTTTATGCCAAAAAGAAACGAAGTTGATTCACTCCAAATGAATAGTCACACAAGCTAATATCCTGTAAACATATCTGTTAGGTTAGGGTTAAGTAAAACTGTTTTAGCCTATCAGTTTCTTTGGCCAACTGTTATGTACATCTGTAAGTCTGCTAGTACGACTCTATCAGTACGATGACTTTGCGCAGATTATATTTTAAATTTTAAATTTTTTGTTCTTTTTTTTTTATCAATTGCAATACAATTACAAATTAAATTTAATTATTACGAGATGAGTAGTGTAACGGAGTCTCATGGGATTTGAACCCGTGACCCTTACGCTAATAGCACATCATTTTAGTTTTTATTATAAATATTGAAGATTTATTTATTTTATCTAAACGATTGCATTTGTTGTTATGATGTTTTTTTTAGGGTTGGCATTGAAACAACACATGGCGAATCCACAAATGCTTATTTGGCAGCAACTAGACCTATACGCGAAGAACCCGCTACAAAAACAGCTTCACCAGTACCGCCACCTAGTGACTCAGATTCAGACTCTAATTAAGATAATTTAGATTTTAAGGTAAATAATTTAAAATATTATTAACAAAATAAAATAAAAAAAGAAGAAAAATATACACAAAAACAAAATATATAAATACTATATACATACATACATACATACATAATATAAAAATAATTAAATCGTACAGTATTTTGTTGCTTAAAAAAGAGAGAAAAAAAAATATAAAAATTAATAAAAAAAAAAAACAAAAATAGAAAATAAAAATCTATACTCGTTCATTATGGTATACAAAATTCAAAATAAAAGCCTAAAAATAATTTAACAATTAAGCTTAATGATATAATTATTAAAACTAAAGTTCCAAAGACACAGAATAAAAGCAACAAATATTTAAAATTAAATTTAAAATAAATAATTAAATAAATATTGTAATTGTTAAATGTTAAAACATTTTCCTAAACCTCGTTTTAAATGAACCCATATAGCCTCCCCCCCCCTCCCCCATTAAGCTTAATTATATGCATTAACTATATACTGCAAAATATATTAACAAAAATTACAACAAAAAAATGAAAAATAAAAACATTTTAGAAACTTCCCAAAACAAAATTCTATTGACAAAAAAAAAAAAAAAAAAAAAATCATATTTTAAAAAGTTTTAATTTAATTAAAACTACCATGATTAAACTAAAATGAGTTGTTAAATTTAAAAAAAAATTAAAAAAAACAAAATGAAAAACATATATTAGTTGACAATAACATTATACATACATACATACTTACGTACATATTTATGTCAAAAAACTTTGAATGCATACCCATACATAAATACATACATCATTACATTATTACCTAAACAAATAACAATTAATGTATAATTACCGTTATAGTAAACAATCGATAGCAGGCAGCCGCCATTTATAAAGTAGTTCTCTGCCGTACTCTTGTAAATCTACCTTAAACGATAAAATGAGTTCAATCTAGTCATTCTCATTAGAATTAATTAAAGTAACCAAAAGAGATGAAGAAACAAAAAGAAAAAAAAAATTATTGCATTTTTATAAACAAATTTCATACATAAAATAGATTCCATTTAATTAAATTAAAACGTATCAAAACTAAAAAAAAAATTAAACAAAAATCATAAAATCCATACATGCATGTGCATCCTGCATCCTGTTGCAAAAAAACATAAGAGAGATTTAAACTCGATAACTTAAAATAGAAATTACCTATTCGAAATCGATATCTTATAAACAAAGAACAAGCAATTGATAAAATGCAATATAAAAATTAATTAAAAAGAAAAAATTAAAATAAATGTTATTATATTCCATAAATAATATAAAAAAGAAAAAAAAAAACAAACTATTTTATCATACCAAAAAAACAAAAACAAAACAAAAAAAAAACAATTCAAATAGTAAACGAATTACAGGGCGTGATACAAATATTCTCAAGGGAAATTTGTAATTTCAGATTTATAGTTATCACAGATTCTTCTGGCAAAACTGTTGTAGATTTCTTCGATACTTCGATTGATCAATAGTGGTTGATTTGAGACCGAATTGACCGATTCGAGATGAACTTTGATTTTTCGAAGGTGAACTATTGCCTGAGAGTAAATCAGAAGAACCTAGACATACAAAGTTACGCTCAAGACTTGGTTTTGAGAGATAAAGTTTTAACTGTTACTTGACAGAGGAAATAGATCCCTTTTTATACGTTCATAGCGGTGAACTTGCAACCGAGCGGAACTGAAATAAAACTTTTGGAAAACGAACTCATTGAACATTAAAATTTAGATTTGAAAAATTTTTCCAAATCTTTCTTAAAGTAATTATTTATTCTATTTTCACGAATTACAAAAAAAAGAACGAGAAAAAAATTTATGATTGTAAAATTATTCAATTTTGAAGAGTAATTCCTGTTCTCTAAATGTCTCGTAGAGATGTTCTACTTGTTCTGAAACAAAAAATAGCTACTGACGCCTATTGTTCTGCCTTGGATTTTTACAGCACTTCCTGTTTAAAGTTTCGTCTTATGCGGCCCAATTATAATATTTTATCCATTCTCAGGTGAATTGAGTAATTGTCTGTTTTTAATCAGTTTGGTTATCCTTCTAACGAACAGAATTTTACGACTGCTTCAATGAACTACTTTACCACGTCAATTCTCAAGCAGTAGAATTATTTTCTTTACATTACATTAAGAAAACCACGTAATATACTCGTAATTTAGTGGGTAGTATGTTGCGTATTAGACGTGAGGCTATGGTTCAAAACACCGGTCAGACATCTCCAGCAAAACGAAATGTGAAAAAAATATTTCTTTGGCGGCTTCCTCTCAGCAGATTTCTGGCAAAAACTCTGAGAGTAAATATAATTGCCCTGAAAAGTTTATCAGAAACTTGTTCGTAGGAGTCGATTTTAAACTATAAGTCTCGCCACTCATGTGTAAAATATAAATATGTGGTGTGAGAAATTTGGTCGTAATCTTGACTAAATGGTTGTAATGCATGTATGTAGCATTACCTTCACTATGTTTATTACTTTACATTACGAAAACAGTATCTGAACGATCAGGAAAATTTATTTCCATTCCATGTGCGTCAAATTACAAGAAAGTCAATTGTCAATTTGTCAATTCTATTTATCTATTGTTGTTCTTTTACTTCATACTAATCTTTTCCCATATACCTTACATCTACTGCGTTCTGCAGTTGCTTTCAACTGTTTGGTGTGATATTTATTACAAATTCTCGAATACAACTCTGATATTACATCTTACGGCTATTTTTTGAAATATGATACCTTGATAACTAAAATTCCTAAATTCCTAGGTTGTTTCTATCGAGTGTTCGTTCTTCCCTTAAATGTAAAACATTTAAAAGTAGGAACTTGCTAGATATGTATTTAAGTTGGTTGTTGGTGTCTGCTGTACTAGGAATTTATTGCTCTCTGCCAGTGGTCTGGCGCGCGTAGGTTTGCTGTCTTCTTGTGATATTGGAATCCTGAGGATTTATGGAAAACCGAGAATTATAATGCAGATCTTCGTTATGCCACTGTCCACATTAGCCATTGGCCATCCATACTCATTCACTGCATTCCAGCAATGAATGGAAGGAATAAAGTCTTGTATATTGTTGAGACACAGACGGTTATCTTAGCTGATGATCTTTCGTTGTCATTCTGTGATTGGGATTATAAGGTAAATGGCATGCTGCCAGTAATTGCTTGATCATGCTGACCATCTTAAGACACCCATGCTGACCATCTTAAGACACCCAGTATTGATCCTCAGAACATTATTCTGAACGGCTTACAGTTCTCATCATCATCAGATTCTCTTTTATCGTACCTTCTGAAAAACGGTATGAAATTGTATCTGAATTTCGTACTAAATTCAATAGCGTCATTTGTAGAAACTACGTGTACAGTGATAGTCTTTAGTAATCAACTTCGTGATTCAAAAAGCAATTAATTGGCGGAAATTGTTTAATTGCCTCTTCAAGAGATAACAAAACTATGTGCTTAAGAAATTTCGAATAAAAGGAGTACATATAGGAGTAGCTTAAAAACATTTTTAAATTTATAACGTCGGTTACCTTTTGAAAGCATTGAAAAGTTATTAAAAATCATATTGGACCCGGGCATAAATGGTTATAATATTAGCCTTGAGTACACTTTCACTTGTTAAACAATGTTGAGCCTTGTAATTCAAATAAAATGAATTAAAAATTAAAAAAAAAAGTAATATGGTATGGTAAATAAATAAATTACGGAAAACATTAAACATTATATAAATGTTAAAACAATGATATTATTAACCAAAGGAACCTTAATTAATTAAAAATATAATTAAATATAAATTAAATAAATTTTTGAGAAAATCAAATCTTCATTATAGATTCTCTATGTTGAAATCATTCATAATCATTAAAATATTTTCTAACAATTCAGCTCTTGGACTATGCAATGTAATTAATAATTAATAATAATAATTAAAATTAAAATTAAAATTTCAATGTAAATGTTTGTTAAAAGAAAAAAAAAAAAATAATAATAATTATAATAATAATTACTATTAAAAAAATAAAAAATTATTTGTTATGATTTAAAAAATTCATAAAGCAAATGAAAAATACAAAAGAAAAACAAAAAAGGGAACAAAACAATTAAATTAAATATTATTATTTAAATGTTATTAATTATGAAACGAATTTAAGTAAAACGTTAATAATAATTGAAGATCTTTTATGTATTATTTACAAATTTAATACCATATTTGCTGCTCCAATAACCATCTTTACCATCTCACTTTATCCAACAACTGACAATTAATTGTTGTTCTATTTCTTTTCCTTTTTACTGTAATTTTTTTTTTGTTTCTTTCATATATAATTATTGTATAATAAAAAATAAAAAAAAAAGATAAAAAAAAAATTAAAATAAATACAACAATAGAAAAACAAAAATCATGAATAAAAATGTATTAATTTCAGCATGTGTTAAGTTTATTGACAAAGAATTAAAAAATAAAAAAAAAAATAAAAAAACAAAAACAAAAAAAAACAAAAAAATAAATGATTGAATAATATTAAATTACTTATATAGTATATACATACATATATATATATAAAGCGAAGCATATGTTATAAAATAGTATTAAATTAATTAAAAAAAAAACTCACATACATATATATATTATACTAAAGAAAATGATATATACATACATAATATACATACGTATTATATATAAACAAAAAAAAAAACGATACATACATTAATAAAATTACTACAAATAAATTATGATTGAAATTATTATAAACCAAAAAATAAATACCAGAAAAATGAATGAACAACAACAACAACAACAACAACAAATTAAATAGTTAATTGATGAAATAAAAATTAAATGAACAGAATACCAACTACTACTTTGTTTTATAAAATTGTTTTAATTTTTTGAAAACAAACGCTGCCTACCAGGGCAAAATATTGTCTAGCTTTTGAATAATCTTGCATCTCTGGCGCTGTATATACTGTTACGAAAATGGTGTAACTTCGTTTAACATTAAAATGTTAAATAAAAGCTACAAAAACAAAAACAACGGACTTGTTTGCCTGATTGACAAATAAAGAAGAATAAAACAACAACATCAGTACAACGAAAAAGGGATAAGCAAGTAAACAACAAACAACAACAAGCATGCAAACATGTATGAATGTAAACATATTGTTTACAATTATATAATTCTCGTGAAGGTGAAGCCTCGAAGTTTCGCCTACGAGAACATTCATCAGACTGTTTACATCGCTATATAAAATGCAAAGCAAAGCATGAAAGATCGGAGTAGAAGTTCAGTCAGCCTTGTGTGAAGACGCGTTGCGTGTGAAGTAAACCACTGGTGGTTTGAAGATCTTCGTTACAAAGATCTACAGAACAATTGTGTAGTAATTGTTATTGTTTATCGCAAAAGGGCATAAACGAAGGAATAACAAATAAAGCAATTGTTGTTGTTAGAATCAGTTGTGAACAGTGGCACACAAAAGTTGTTTGATTAATAAAGGATTTAATTAAAATTAAACACAAATTTATTTTTATTTGCAATCTACGAACTCATACTTCAAACGTTTTTAAAAGGTAAAAACGTAACAATACATAAACAGATTAAATAGGAGTGCTAACTGTTCTAATTGTCTCTACAGATTTCTTAAAAATATAACATCGGGCCTTTCGTTCAGAGCTTCGAACTTTTAAACTCAAGTGTATGTAATACAATAATTATATGAGATTTTGTTGGTATTATAATATTATAAATGTGAACAGAGGCGTATACCGTTTAAATTTTTAAAGGGGAGAAGTTCAGGTTTTTAATAAAACTGAACGTTGGCGTTCAGTCTAGTTTTTTAGAACATTCTTGTTCTGTGTGTTAATTCTATCCATGAGTGCAAGGGCCTAAAATTTAATGTCGGCTTCTGAAAACAGTCTTGAGAAAGGTTTTCATTGCAATGGCTCTACAACCCATTAGTATCATTCTTGTATTCATAAATGATCACTACACAAGTGGTAAACCTGTGAACTCCTAAGATTACAACCTAGCTTCTACCGCCACTCATGTTGTGTGTGTTAATTTTATACATGAGTGGCGTAATCTTCAGTTCAACGTCGATTTCGTACGATAGATGTGAGAAATTTTTCATGGCAATATTATTCACTATCAGAGATTTTGTCAGAAGGGGAAGAAGAGAAATATTACTTCCATATTTCTCTTTTATTCGAGTTGCTTGAACTCGGTTTTGAAGCACTGTATATTGTCTAATAAGCCATTATCTTAACTAATAGACTACCGCCATTAAGATCTCCTATTAAGATCTGCTTATCAAACTCGCCTCTCAATAGGTTCTTGGTACCGTAAGCCCTGCGGCATGCAACACAGTCGTATGGGAGTCACATGTCAGCCAACCTATTTTCGGCAAAAAAATCATCCTTAGTCAGCGATGGTACCATGCTCAGCAATACTCTTTCAAAACGTCCCTATCCACCTAAAAAAATCCCTACTTTGCTTACTTACGATTTAAGAATTTTCAAGCGTCATTCTTTTAAAAGTCGCCGTAGGCAAGTAGTAGGTAGTGTGTTGGCTTATTAGACGTGAAGCGAAGGTTTAAACCCCAGGTCAGACATCTCCAACACAAGGAAATATGAAAAAATATTTCTTCGGCGGCTGGCTCTCAGCAAAACGAAATATGAAAACCAGGTTACTTTCGGCAACTTTCTCTCAGCGCAGTAAATTAAATTGCCAGGAATAATTCCCAAAATCTTTCATCGGATGTTGACTTTAAACTACAGGTTCCCACACTTATTGATAAAATTAACACACACATTATGGGTGTTGTAAAAAGCTAGGTTGTAGTCCCGACTAAATGGTTATAATAATCAATTAAGTAGGTTAAGTAAGTATGTGAGTTGCCAATAAAATTGTTTGTATGAAACATCTATTCCTACCATTATATTCAAATGTCCACGGCTACTCTGGCAATTTTCTATGCTTCTGGCGTATTAACCACGCTGAATTTGACCGATCATGTTATGTTGGTCTTGAGAGCTGCTGTGGTTTGTGATTTGTTCGCATACACCTGCGACTTTAGAAAACCCTCACAAGATAAAATCGAAATTAAATCTCATGAGCTCTGTAACCAGTTTAGATAACCTCCTATGCTCTGAAATCTCTCGTGCAGAATATCTAATGTTACTTGAGGTATGCGATACGCAGCACCGTACTGTTGAAACCACATGTTGACCAAAAGGATTTGGTAATTGACGATTGATCGTTTACAGAACCAGCGAAATTTTCCCACCATAATGCGAATAACCTTTTGAGTAGAGCAATTATGGTGAGCAGCATGCGGTACGTTGCCTGAACGGAAAACCCATTTTGAAAAAATAATTTTATTAATTGCCATTGTTGTTGAATGCTTTGCGCCACATTCAGGAGTACATACAAGATAAAATGTCCCGCGCGTATTAAGGCCATTGTTATTTAGTTCTAAAACACCAATGGTTCTCTTCTCTCTCAATAGAGTGAAAATACTGAGTCCAAGTCCAAGTTTCTAGCTCTTTGAGCCAAAACTACTCGCCTTTACATCCAAACACTTTATAAAGGTCAGGAACCCACATAATGTGTTCCGTCCAGAATGGTCTTTGATACTGTATTCCTGGATATTATTGCCGTAATTGCCATTTGAATGTCTGTAAAGATATTTTAGTCCCAAAGTTAAAAACTCAATATCTAGCGCAGATTATACAGTTCCTGATCGCGTGTACTTCCGTTTGAATTATGATGCGGTAGACGAACGAAAATTTTTGTTTTTAATTGTTGCTTAGAGCCTTCCATGTAACAACTAATTCCTTTGGGCGTCTATAGCATGGATACTAGAGATCACCAATAAATCAATTTTTCGCTACTCATAAGTACTCATGAAATTTTGTGTATGTGTGTGTCAACAGTATTGAAATTTAACTACTCTGATCATTCATTCGTACTCACTACAACATTGATTTATAAGTACAAGTTGCAATGAGTATGAGTACAACGTTAACGATTAAACTCATAACATTCGAAATATGTTTGATTCATACGCCTACTTAGTCAGATTCATAAATTTAGAAAACTACTTATAATACTCATAAGTGATTAGTGTGATTCGAATCATTCATTAAAATTACCAGTCTTAGTTATTGTTGCATTTGCAACAAAAGAAAAAAGACACACAAGCAGAAACCGGCATTGGCGATTGCGGGGATGATGCCCCTGAAGATATTAATGGAAGTAGAGAGGAGAAAACATGACGCAAGGAGGAGAACGTATATTTCGAACCCTGTTCAACTATTGGATAATGCTATGGATAGATGGCAGCAAGACTGGTCCAATTCCACCAAGGAAAGATGGCCCTACAGACTCATACCGAGTATAGGCGAATGGCTTAAGAGGAAATACTGTCAGGTGAACTTCCACCTGACGCAGTTGCTAACCGGTCATGGATGTTACAGAGCATATTTCCATAAGTATGGTCCCGGCATGGATGAAGCTTGCCCTGAATGCAGAAATGAAAGGGAAACGGCGGAAAATGTTTTCTTTATTTGCCCGCGATACGATGATCAACGAAATTGTCTGGAAAGGACAATAGGATAGCCAGGTAACGCCAACAATGTAGTTAACCTGATGTTAACCGTATGCGACAATTGGTAGCGCTCAGTGTGTTTTTCGCAAGGAAGTATTGATGCAGCAAAGACTGGCTAAGAGAGCAAGGTCAGCAGAATTGGAAGGCAGCATCGCTGAATCACTACCACCGGAAGTAATACTTGATTGTGTGTCCCGGGGTTGGATGTGTGACGAACGGAGGTTGGTTTAATACGTATGCGCTTAGCAAGTCGAGAATAAGTCTTGGGGCGAATCGTGCACCATTGGTAGGCCGGCTACAATGTCTTTTGAAGATTCCCCAATTTTTAGCTCGTAAAGCTATAAAAACACAAGCAAAAAACACAGAGCAGAAACAGAGCAAAACACACAACCTTCTAGTAAGTATTGTAGTGTTCGTACGCGATTCATACTTATTTTGTGATTCTTGTGCATGTGGAGTCATGGAGGGTCGAAATTAAGAACATCATGCGTAATGTTAAGTATGAGTATGATAATGAGTGCTTCAAACTTTGAATATGAGTAGTATGAGTATGATATTAAAATAAGTATGAACGCGTATAATTATCGGATATTATGAGTATGATTCGAATTTACGCATCTTTTTGAATACTCATTGCTGATCTCTGATGGATATATTTGACCAAGGATGGCGGTCTGGTATTAGAGTGATAAAATGGGTTGTGATTGATTTGTTTGGCTGCCTTTACGATAATTGTGTGTCAAACGAGGGACGTATGTATTAATATTATTTGCAAAGCTTTTAATTCATATTTTTGTGCGTTTGTCGTATTTATTTCTTTGCTGTTTTTTTTTAATTCAGTTGTCATCTGTCAATGTATGTAAACAACACTGTGCGTATAAATTTCACAAGTGAGGACTGTGATCCTATGACGTTTTCTGTGGTGGTGTGGGGCGTCACTGCATAGATTTTTGAAGGAAAAATTAAAGATTTTTAAAATGCAAAGAAAAAATTTAGAAAATCATCGATTTTCATATTTTCTTTGAATGTATAGGTGAACTTTTGTTTTCCGTAAGTGCAGCAGAACTGTGGCTGTTTTAGAAGTATTGAAAAACGATATTTTTAAAGTTTTTCTTTTAAATAGGAGTTGCAAAATGCTATTGTTTTAAATTGTTATCCTTTTCTCTAATTTGCAACATTATTTTGGGTTACCCCTTTTCATTCTTTTGCTAGACAATTCATAATCTTAATTGTTTTTCTTTGTACATTTCTGATGTATTTCCCTTTTTGCTTCTTATGTCTTAAAATAAATATGATTTTTAATAAAATAAAAATGAAATGAAATACCGTTTTGTTTATGCACATATGTACGTGCATATGTGTATGTCCGTATGTGTGTCTACATGCGTATTTTGTGTTAAACACTTAAAATCCTCTTACAGGATACTTTGTACGCATTACAATATCTATACAAAGTCCGTTTACAAACACAAACAATCGTATAAGAGACATGTTTCGAACAAAAAATAACCAGAGAGAGAGAGAAACCATTTATATTCTGACCTCATACGTCGTGCATAGGGGCATGTGTATGCGTATGTGTATGTTAGCTTATGAGAGAATAATATTAAGAAGTCTACAAGTTAAAAGGCCACAAACAAACAAATTGGAGAACTTTTTAAAAATAAAAACTGTTTTGTAAAATATTATTCACACAGTATCCCTGCTCTTATCACACACACACATCCACATATACATTTGCAAACATACAATGTCCTTGCTTACTAACACACGCACACCCAGATGCAGATAAATTACATTAAAAAGAGAACACATTCATTGTATTTTAAGCCAAATAGTTGTATTACAATTGTACGAAGTATAACTGTGATGATCAAAAGAACAATAAGAGAACAAAAAACAAAAAAAAAAAAGAGAGAAGAAATAGAAAGAAAGTACAATAACACAAAACAAAAAAAAAAAAACAAAAAAAAAAAAAAAAAAAGAGGAGTAGCAAGTAAGCCAAAAAGATGGAGAAAAGAACATAATTTTTCATAAAGAATTAAAATAATAAGAAGGCATGTGTGTGTGTCTTTTGTATGCAATTCAAGTTCGAGTCTGTAGTCGACTTATGGTTTAAATGTACAGTGATGCGGTAAACAGCGTAAAGGTAAAGGATTTCAAATAGATAATGAATTCAACATAACAAAATTTGCCTTGAGACCTATTCGTTCATTAAAGACAATAAAAATTTAAAAAATCTCTCGTTTTATTAATAGGTGACGTAGTTATTGGCTCAAATTGAAGAGACTATGAAGACAATCTATTGAAGAAAACTCCTGAACTATTCATTTCATACAGAATAATATCAACAACGAATAGCATACGTAGTTCAGACAGCAACAATAATCAGTACGGAGTCCATTAGCTTTTTCAAACCCCTTGTTTGAACGATGTGCTATTCTACCTGGAGGAATTAGCTTGCTTGAATTAGTTCACAGGCAAATTCATTCGGAGACCCTGTGTTATCTGGTATGAGTTAATCCCCCTTGTCATGATCCATTAGTTGTAGGCTTGAATTACCCCAAATTCTGAAAGAAACCGACCAGTTTCGTTCGTGACATGTTCGGAGGTCTGAACATCTATTTGGAAAAGGTTGCTGGTAAACACATACCTTAATTGTGTATCTACAACAACGGATACTTTCCTTACAAACGACTCGACTGATTAGATTGTTCAAGTTAAAAAAAAAACTCGAACTCAAGTGTCAAAAGAAGCAAAATTGAATGAAGGTTACGTTCGCCACCATGACCAGATCTTCAAACATTCTGTCACCCGAAAACCGATGATGTCTGCTCAGAAGTGCAGAGCACTCGCATGAAAGGTGTTGCACCGATTTCGTTTGCTCCACATCAAGGCAGTATTTGTAGTAATATTGGCGGGGCAGACCGAACTTGTTAGAGAAGCTGTCAACAGCGCAGTTTCCTATTAGAATTCCCATTAGCATGCAAAACGTTTTTTTTTGTCAAACTCGAGTATTTCCATGGTGCTCACGCAGTTATAAAATTCGGCCACCACGCACGTCGAACCACCCACAGTATGTTGAATTCCATGCCGCTTTTTCCAATTTGTAAAAGTATTCCTTTAGAGGCTCTATATTCTCCTTCTCAGACATCTTAGATCCTTTCCGTGCCAGTTTGTCCAAATTTACGTTTCTTTCTATGATAGGTCTTTGGTTTTTCGCATTCTCTAGTATTTCAAACTGGCCATGTTCCAATATTAGGCCACCCACCATACCACGCCACACACAATAAAGATTAACATTCTGGAGCATTTTTACACTCCACTGTTCCTTAATAAAAATGCATTTCAATTCCTTTACCCTACAATATTGAAATCCTTATGAGAACAAGGAAGTCAGTATGCATGTGTGAGTGTGCTTATGGTAAAACTCAATGTCTCTCAGTCTCAGTGATGTACAACGCAAAAGGCACTTAAGGAAATTAATTAAATCTCATTGTATAATTACAACAGAGATGTTTGATGATGATGGGTTTCCGTTGTACTTTTAACCATAAATGGAAATGAATTATTGGATTCGTTTTTTTGTGTTTTTTGTTTTTGTTATTGCTTTTGCCCCCTATTTTATTGTAATATATTCGCATGAAACCTGTTAAAATGGAAAAATTGGGTGAACATATAATATTGCAATGGAAAAAAGGGTTTTTAAAATAATTGCTTTACGAATTAAACACATTTTAATTAAAGGATTAATAAAATTGGAAGATATGGCTGTAAAGGGACTTACAAAACTCAGGGCTGATAATTGAAACTATTTGAAACTGGCACAAATGAAAACAAAGACCCAATTTGTGATTCTATCTCTCTGTCTCTGTGTAGAAAAATGGCACTCTTCAATGCAATTCTAATATCCACAAAGTCATATGAGTAGGACATGCAACAAATATCAGGCTTAGTCATCAGTTTTTTCACAACATCTTGCGTGTCATCGAGACGACTACTATGACCTACAAACCACTCTGAAGACAAACTCAAAACAAACATCTCGGTAGCCGTTAAGAATTTTAATAAGTGGATAAATATGATGCTCTATTGGAGATATCCTTTAATGTGAATAATGTTACCAGAATTACCAAATTCTGGAAAGGTAGCCCAGTGCAAAAGTGTAAATGTAATGTTCTTTGGTTCCCTAATATTATGGAATTTACCTCGCTTGTGAAATATATGAAGTGCTCTAAGTCGATAAAAAATAATTCATTCGGAAACGATTTAAAACTGAAAATACCGCCACTCATGTATAAAAATAAACACACACAACATAAGTGGTGTGAGGAGCAAGCTCGTTATCCAGATAGAAGTGTTGCAATGACCAATTATGGATGCATATAAGTCGCTCATAAGTTACAGCAGAATGCGTATATACGGACTGGTGACTATGCTTACCGTGCTCTGTAGATAATTTACGACAGATTGGACTAGAGTTTAATGAGAACTATCGTAGCTGTGATTATGTGGAGGAAGAGCAGAAATTTTTTTCGACTAACCAGCTCCTCAGATTACAGGTGGAGAATCTATTGGGCTGTGATACACAAATGTCACAACGGGCCGCTGTGCGTGCTCAAGTGAGCTTTTTGATATCAGAGGCTACCATTCCGACCTATGATACATAAATCGTTGGAAACCTTCTTAGGTATCGGGATTCAACGAAATGAATTTGAAGTATATACAGCTAATAATGGTTCAAGTGATATGTACATACTTGACATAAAGACATACATAAAGACTCTTGGTTTTATTTAACAGTTGTAGGTGATCATGTAAACAAACTAATATACATGGATGAGACAGATAGAGTTTGAAAGAAACTGTTTGGAATTGCACAGAATATGGATTCTGTTCAGCTATTCAATATTAATATTGACCATTACAACCGTTTAGTCAGGATTACAACCTAGCTTCTTACAACACCCCTGTTGTGTGTGACAGGACCTAAGGTCTAACGAAAAACAGATTTGAAACATTTTGCACGGGAATTTAATTTTACTCTCACAGTTTTTGCCAAAAGACTGGTGAGAAGAAGATGCCAAAGGAATAATTTTTTTCATTGGTTTGTTTGAGTTCAGACATGAGCTGGGGTTAAAACTACAGTCTACAGTCTAATAAAACAATGCACTACCCACTAGTAGTCGCCGTAGTCTAATAGGTAGTGTCTTGGCTTATTAGACGAAAGGTCAGAGTCCGAGTCCCTGGTCAGACATCAAACACGAAATATGAAAAATATTTCTTCGGCGACTTTCTCTCAGCAGATTTCTGGCAAAAGCTCTGAGAGTAAATACAAATTTCCATGAAAAGTTTCTCAAAAAATTTGTCGTTCTGAGTCGACTTTAAACTGTAGGCCCTGCTATTCCTGTATAAAATTAAAGCACACAATATAAGTGGTATGAGAAGCTAAGCCCTAAAACTGACTGAAGGGTTGTAATGGCAATTATGTTATGTATGTATGTACTACCTACTAGACTATTGCGACTTTAATAATAATCCGTACAACAATTTTTTAAGACCGTAGAGAGTATAAGTTTATCTAAGAAGTGTTCTATAATGTAGTCCTCCATTATAGGATGGCTGTAGATTTAGAAAATTAATGCAATGCACTTCAAAACAGACGTCTGCGATTTTTGTGTGACAGAATGTTTGAAAATCTGGGCATAGTGGCGAACGTGCTACAAAAGGAACTAGCGGGTCTCATCATTACATCATAAGGGGCTTTTCTCACTAACGGCTAACCTAACCTAATCAAACCCAGAACACGCATCAGAGTATTTAAAAATAAAATCGAAAAATGTTTCTAAGAAAGCTAACAAGCTTCAAGATAACGCTGTCATCTGTAGCGTATACAATACAATTTCTGTGTCATATCAACTTCAAATCATAACACTCATCTCTGTTAAATAATTTCCTGTTTTTTTTATGAGCTTTTATGAAATTGACAAACGTGCACAAAGAAAGTTTTCGAATTTATTTTGCAACAATAGCACTTAAGCAAGCACAAACAATAAAAGGCAGGCATTAATAAAATTGAAAACTTTTTAAATAAAAAATTTAATAAATTTACCAACAAACGTTTAAAGTTTAAACTTCGATGATAAATTGTTTAAAGTTAGATATTCGCACGCCACCACACACATACAAGTATTTGTAGAAGCTTAAGCGTTTTAGCTTTAAAAAGATTTGTCTTACCTACCGGAAATAGGAAAGAGAATGTAAAATCCAAATTCAACGAATACAACTTTAACTCTACTACCTGTGTCTGTACCGGTATCCATTGGCATGAAAAATTTGAGTTCAATTTCAGTGAAGTCTGTGGAAGTAAGCGGGAGTTTGTTTATTTGTTTTGCTTTTTAAATAAAATTGTGAACAAAACAAACAAATAAATACGCGCTTCTATTTTTAGTTCAAATGAAATATTATAAGCATTGTTTTGTGTTAAAAATAACACGAAATTGTTTTTACTCGTGATTTTATTTCAATTTCATATGAGGAGTATAAAAAAGGAAAAATAGTACGACAACAATGACTACATCTTCATCAACGAAAATCCATTTATACACTCCAACACTCGACAGCCATCATCATCATCATCATCATCATCATGAACGTTCTTCAGTCGTTTGTTGCCCACATCAGTAAATTTATTTTTCGTGTATGTAGAGTGGTTGGTCTACAATGTTTTTGGTCTTCTTTAAAAGCAACCACATGTTGTTGTTTGTGTTGGTCTTGTGTTCAGTTAAAAAAAAACACATACACATACACAGATAAACACACATATAAACATTTAAACTAACACGCATAAAAATGAAATTTCAATGTAAAATGGTTACCCATACAAGCGAACATTTTTAATATAAAACAATATCCGATCCTACACACACGATCCTACACGAGTTATACGTTACACTACAAGACGGACGAGACACGCAAAGCCATTTGAATAAAGAAAATCAAGGAATCAGTTGCTATGTTACTTAATGGGAACTCAATTCCTCACTGTTTCAATTAATAAAGAAAGGCAGATACTAAGTAAAGATTTTGTATCCTGGAACCTGATACAGGAGCTGAGTGAAAAGCTTAATTCTCAGAATTTCATGAATGTGATGAAGAAAATAAGGAGAATAAAGGATGATAACTTGATAACATATAACAAACCTATGTTAGAAACCTAGAAAAACAAACTACAATCCAGTTGCTGTCTATTAAGCAAGCGTAATATGTTCGACCGTAGTGTAGTTGGTAGGATATGAGAAGAGAGCCCATAGTTCAACCACAGGCTAAGGGATCTCGAACAAAATTGAATACGAAAAATATTTCTTTCGGCAACTTTCTCTGAGCAGTCTTCTGGCAAAAACGATGAGAATAAAATAAAATTGCCAGGAAAAAGTTTCTCAAAAATCTGTCGTTTGTAATCAACATTAAACTTTAAGACTCGCCACTCATGCATAACATGAGCTAGGTTGTAGTCCTGACTAAACGGTTGTAATGTTCAATCTCTTAAATTCTCGGCGTTCGGAGTCGACTTTAAAATTAATACACACACACCACATGTGATATGAGAAGCTAGGTCGTAATACTAACTGAACAGTTATATTTCCGATAACAACTTAACTCCATATTCAATTATGTTTCCATTAGTCCAATCGGCTTAAGTAAATTAACATTTAAAACTTTGTAAAAGGGTTGCATTGGGATCTGGTCGAAGTTGCCTAAATACTTGAAACAAGTCTTGTACGATAATATGTAATGCACATGTACATTCCCAAAATACAATTCCTAGTAAAGGTCTTCTTGATCGATTTAATAATTGATCCCTCATAAATGATTTTTCCCAGCGTGTTGCTTGTCGATCATATCCATATGTACACGTGAATGGTTTGTATGCTATAACGTACATGGTCCATATATTGTAGGGGGAAAGCTTAATTGTAAAATAATTAAGAAAATGTTTAGACCTTTGTACTGATAGATGTCGATCACTTCGTTCCCTTTACGGATAACATAGTGAGTAGAAAATATCTTTTTTACAAAATTTTTCCTCTTCGGAATTTAAAACAAAAACAACAAAACACAGAAGTGTACATATAGTGCTGCTATAAGAAGTCTTGCAGTCAGCGAAGTATCGATTTTTCCTTCCGACTTCGCGGAATATTTTCAGAAAGGAGCTTAGCTTATGTGAAAGGGATTTGCAGTAATGGTGCGAGCGGTATTGTTCCATGTTGAGCAAATTATTGTTTTCACAAATTAATCAGCTAAACATCGTCGACATTTAATTTCAACAATTTCAATCTCATGGAACCAGTACCGTTAACAATCGATTTCATGTGAAACCAATTACAGTTTTCTTTCCAGAAGTTGTTCACCATTTTTCTTCCTTGCCCATGAATTTTTTCAAGTCCTCTTAATTCCTATAGCATTGCAACAGAATCACAATTCTATTGTATTCAGTGATTTTATCATTTGTATGCTCTCTTAAAAGCAGGCAATCTAATCCAGATTTTGATTACAAGAAGATTTGTTCACTTCCCCTTACCATATCCAATTCGAGCGTGGTATTTATTTTTCTTTGGTTTTTCAAATTACAAACGTAATATGACTGTTTTGAGGAATTTCATGCGTGTATTTATATGAATGTCCTATTGGATATATGAGTGTGTTGTACTAGTTACACACACACACAAACATGCATGAAAGAGATTTTATGTTGTTTTTAGAGTAGGGCTTTAGGAAGAGATTTACCCAATGGATTTGTGTATTTCGACTTTAAAATAAATGTGCATGTGGTAGTACATGTACACTAATACTAATACATGTATTATATGTATTATTTTTTTGTGTGTGTATATTTGTATGAAAAAGATTTCTCCTGAAGTCTATACTTACTATACTCCTGTACATGCATACATAAATATTTATAATAAGATTGGTTGTAGGACTTTGGATATGAGTAGGTTACATACCATACATACATACATACATACATACATACATACATACATACATACATACATTTATATATACATACGTACATACTTGTATGAGTATGAATGGTAATGGTAGCAAAATACCAGTGGTTTTTACAGTTGCTGTTATTAAATACGAATGTAATTTTAAAATAAAATAAAGAGAAAGGAAAGAGAAAGAAAAAAAATAAGGGAAGGAAACCAAGTTTATACCAGTAATTCCTTTTTTATGTTGATCCATTTGCTTGTATTTCGTTTGGTTTGTTTTTTTTTTTTTGTTATATGCAGGGTTAGAAAGAGAGTGTAAAAATTTAATTAAATTAAGTTTATAATTTGTAAAATGACACATACAAACATACATACATACATACATACATACATACATACAATGCAAACACGTGCTAACAAACAGAGGCACAAAACGAACATTTATTTGAAAAAAAAAAACATTTAAAATATAGGTTTTAGAATATGTATTCAAATTACAACACACATAATAAAGCGTAAGCGTTATTTGTTTACAAGAGTATCTTTTACTTTCATCTCTATGATTAGAAACGAAAATAAATGATAAAGATTTTTTTTAAACATTTTTTTTTGTTTCGAATTTAAATTTATTTTGTCATCACATTAAAGAAATTAAAATTAAAATTAAATTTAATTTAAAAGTGAATTAAAAATTCCCCAAAAAAAAAAAAAATAAACACAATTTAATTAGAAATAACAAGATTTTATTCTCTACAATGTCCGAGTATTTACTTACTTGTTCTAATTAGTACTGAGAAAGGCTTAGTTTAGCTCGATTTTATTTTGGAAACAAGTCCTCAAGGCTAAATGAGTTTTAATTTAAAGAAGACGGTCAAGTATCATCTTCATTTGTACGCAACTTAGAGGTGGAATTATTTGTAAAACAACATACTAAACACTGCGACTGTGAAACGTCAAGTGTTACCTTATTTATTGAGTCTTTCATTAACCGCTTCCGATCTTTAATATTAAATAAAATAAAGTGTGTGTGAAATATCATCGAAAGTCCTTATTCATTTGTAAGACCTGTTGATGCCATTATCTGTGGTATACAACATCATTCAAATGTCCACCAAGGCTTCTAAGGGTGAATCCCATCCGAAATGGCAAATTTTCCATGACTCTGCCTCGTAAATTAGACTGAGTTTGGTTGATGGCACGGTCTATGTTTTGAGGACAACATCATTCAAATGTCCACCAAGGCTTCTAAGAGTGAATCGCATCCGAAATATCAAATTTTCCATGACTCTGACACACAAAATTGGATTGATTTTGATCGATGTTATGGTCCATGTTAGTTTTGAGGACCTCTATTGTTTGTAGCTTATTCATATGCATTGGCGACTTAAGAAAACCCCACAATAAAAAGTCAAATCGTTCAGGCAGACTATCCAAAGTGGCGTTAGCTGTATAGAATGTAGCGCTGTACTATTGTAATCAAATGCTGTTGGTGCGTGATGACAAAGCCAGCCTGACTGGTGGCTTTTTTGGGATACATTGAATGGTCTTGGGTCTTATGTGGAATGGGATCGTTCTAAATTGAGAGTTTTGTTCGCCACTCATCTAGAAATACGTATTAAATGAAATGATTTTTCTATGAAAATTAGTTGTCAACTGCTCAGCAAACACCCGGGCTTTTTTTTGATGTTTACCTTCAGTTCCTCGATCAGTTAATTTTGTTTAGATGCAGGCACCAGCCACAATGCAAATTTAGACAAGTTGTGGTTTACAAAAGTCGAATTGTTGTAAGCGAGGCGAAATCGAGTCGGTCGTCGACCAAACAGGTCGACGTTCATTAAACCAGTGGACTCCAATTCACCCATCACATTCCGAATTTAACTTTTGTTACCAACTGCTAAAGTTTTCAACTCTAGCTCTAAAGAATGGCAATACGCCAATATCAATCTGCAAGAACCTATAAATTTTTAAAAGAAAATTACGGGGAGTTTTAAATAAACTGTTGCGTATAACAGAAGAAGAAGTGCCATGTGCAAATAAGTAAAAATATTGTACTTGTTAACCAATGAAAACAATACGTATGTATGTATATAATAATAAAATTTTTAATTTTATTACAGTTTTCATGCACTTATAATGTGTCGTAATTGAATAACGTCCTGACAACGAACTTCAATTTTGCTTAAGCCATCCATGAACTTCCAAAGTATTGCAAATGGTTGAACCAATTAGCGGTTTACAATAATAACGCAACGAAACATGCATTACAACTTAAGTTATTTGTATTTCAATTTTATTTGAATTTAATTCGTATTCGTTTTTCTTTTATTGCCCTACTTTAGGTTGTGGTGTATTGCAAGTGCAATTGGTTCTGTACAGGTTTTTTGGGTACTGCTAATAACCAGCGTTTAACAAATGAATTTCATTCGTTGGTTTTTACTAAAAACTTGTAAATTTTGGATAATACGAAATGCAGCATTGGTAGCCGTAGAATATGATTGATTTTCAGTAATTTTCGAGTTTCCTAAGCCGGCTCCAAATAGATTTTAAACGTAAAGAGACTTTTCTGAAACCCATGAGTCGATTTCCAATATTAAGTTTAGAACCACATACATTAATAATTGATCATTACAACCCTTCAGTCAGAATTACGATCTAGCTTCTCACACCACTTATGCTTTGTGTTTTATACATGAGTAGCGGTACCTGCAGTTTAAAGTCGAACAACAGATTTTTGAGAAAGT
>QOCX01000268.1:193178-206521 GCA_005959815.1 Sarcophaga bullata
TTAGTGTAGGAAATGTTTTGTTAATGTACTACAAACAACACTTCCTAGGACTAAAGATAGGTGCCGCATTTCAGCGATTTTAGGTTAAAGAACTGTAGCTTGTAATAGCTGAGGATTTAAATGCATATTTTGATTCCTATTGCTTTAAATTGTAGTAAAGGGCCGCATGATAATACATTCGTTCCATGTTCTGAAATGTTTTCTTGATTGAAAACTGAACAATCAAGGAACCGAATGATGTTGACCAGGGTTTTGTTTTCTCTTTGTTGTGGTACTACAAGCTGTGGGATTTATGATGTGTGTTAAATTTTATTTGGGCAAACTCAAGTATGGCTTGAAATTCTCCATGCGATTACAGACTTTGTTTGCAACTGCTTAAGATATATACACACATACGTAAGTAAGTGGTCATTACAACAAGAATTTAGCCAGGATTACAATTTAGCTTCTCACACCACTTATGTTGTGTGTGTGTGTTAATTATTTACCAACAACCTACAACCTAAACTTAAACTCGACTCCGCCTAGCAGATTTTGAAGAATATTTTATTTACTGTCAGATTTTTTTTTGCCAGAATGTTGCTGAGGAAGTCGCCAGAGAGATATTTTTTAATTCATTTTGTTCGAGATATCTAAGCTGGCGTTTGAACCGTGGCCTCACGTTTAATAGGCCAACACACTACCTTCTAGACTACGGCCACATCATTATGTTGTTAAGTCAAAAGGTTTACTTCCATGTTCGAAGCCTATCACGATTTTAATTCAATCTAATCCCTTAAGTAAGAAGTAGCCGTAGTCTAGTAGGTAGTGTGTTGGCTTATTAGACGAAAGGCCAGGGTTCGACATCCGCGTCAGATATCAAAAACGAAATATGAAAAAAAATATTTCTTCGGCGGCTTCCTCTCAGCAGATTTCTGGCCAAATACTCAGAGTGCAAATAAAATTGCCATGAAAAGTCTCTCAAAAAAAATTTGTCGTTCGGAGTCGACTTTAAACTGTAGGTCCCTCCACTCATGTATAAAATTAGCACACTCAACATAAGTGGTGTGAGAAGCTAGGCCATAATTCTGACTGAAGGGTTGTAATGGCCAATTATGTATGTAATCCCTTAAGTAAAAATTTACGTAGAGCGTAAGCAATAAACAATAATAAGTGTTGACTTCTTAGACGTGAGGTTACGATTTAAACCTCAGGTCAGACATTTCCAACAAAACGAAACAAAATAATATTTCTCCTCTGACTTCCTCTCAGCAGCATTTTGGCAAAAACGCTGAAAGAAAATAAAATTGCCCAGAAAAAGTTTCTTATAAATTTGTCGCCTGGAGTCGACTTTAAACTGTAGGTCCCCGCCACTCATGTATAAAATTAACACACACAACATAAGTGGTGTGAGAAGCAAGGCCGTAATTCTGACTGAAGGGTTGTAATGGCCAATTATGTACACATGTATGTATGTAAGCAATTTCTACCGTAAGCAATGTAAAAAATAAAGTCGAGGAATTCTGGTTGAGCATTCGAATTAAAACCCCTTAAAAATCCTGTAAATTCCTTGATAAAATTTATATTTTCTGCATGGGAGTTACTACAAAAATAAACAATCAAGATTTTTAAAACGTTTTTTATATTCTTTCCTGAAGTCTAAACAAAACTGTTTCCATTAAATGTCCTTTAATTTTCCCATTATCGTTTTATGCGAGTATATCTGTTTTCCCCTTTTTCAATAAATCTTCTTCAACTTTTATATTTCAATCGAAAACAAAAGAAAAACCATGAAATCCATTTAAATTGTGCCAAAGAATTAAATTTTTTGGAAAATCAAAAACACATTTCAATACACTCACATATCAATTCTGTTACAATTAAAAAAAATTTTTATGATAAATGTAACTGCTCTACCCGATAATTGTTTTCTTTGAATCATATTTTCTCATTCTATCCACTTTTAATTACGAAATGACTGGAAAAATTTTTAATTTCCGTCATCAATTTTCATTCTTTTCGAGTATAAATGTGTCTGTTTTTATGCTTTTTTCCCCTTTCTCTTTCTCTATCTTTCTGTCTCTTTTCTATTTTTTGGCAAACTATAAATATTTGATGATATTTTCATTGTTGTTGTTGTTTTTGTTGTTGTTGTTGTTGCTGTACAAAAACTGTCTTTTCATTTTTATAATTTTCATTTCACAGTTGAATTTTTGTTTTGCTTTCCATTTGCCCTTCTTATTTCCGTTTTCCATAAATTTCTCGTCTTGTTTGTTATTTGATGACATTACCCGTAACTGCTGTTTGGCCACCGTTTCAGGCAGCTAGCCTATTAGTCAGCCAGCCAAACAGCCAGCCAACCAGCAACATAATATTCTTGGAATGACTAATGTTGTCGCTTGCTTTTTTTTTTTTTTGGGGGGGGGTGTTGGCTGTTGGGTGTTGTAAATAAATTTTAATTGTTGTTATAATTAGATTATGACGTCACATATTTAATAGTCATAAATTTTAGTTTCTCTCTGGTCTCTTCTATTGCCTGTATTACATTTGAATCCTTAGGGTCATTAAGGTAGCCTAAGAATTCTTAGTTTTTATTTCAGCACTTTAACGAAATTTCGTTGGCTATTATTACCACTTGTACGTATGTACGTATGTATGTAAGTAATAATAATAAAACATTGTTATTATATTTGTAAGCATTTTGTTTATGTATGCATGTATGTTTGCATGTATGTAGGCTCCTTAATTTTGTTTATATGGGACATTAATAAACACAAGTGCATGTGTTGGTAGAGAAGCATAAATTTGTGGGTAATTCTGGGTTTTTCTACAATGTACGAGCTTTTATCATAAAAAGTGGTCACAGTTTTATGCCCTACCTTAATGAGATTCTTCTCATACGCTGGTTAGATTGCATATGCATTGTAGGAAAATGTCGTTAAATTAGTTATACACTCAGAGAAAATTGATAGAGCAGATCTTAAGTGAAGAGGCTTTGATAAGGCGAAAAACTTTCTGTAGAGTCTAAAGAGATGTGGGGGGGTGTTATATTCATATTTGAGGACAGATAGACTTGGAGACTTTTCTCAAGCAAAGTGGGTTATAGGCAATCTAAAATTTTGTTGGGTTATTACAATCGAAGGAGGATCGAATCATGCGTAAGATTATCCAGTAGCAACCCTGTTAGTAACAGGACTGTGGATTAGAAGCTGTAGATTCAAAGAGTTCCTTGTTAGAATGGTGACTACCTAAAGCCCAATATATACTTATGTATGTATGATTGTGGTACTATTAGTGTCAGCATAATAATAATCATGGATCAGTCACTATACTTGTGTAATCTGAGCCATACTAAGGCATTAGTTGGTCCACGACAATTGTAAAGATTGTAGAATTCGCGTGTGAACTATGCTCGTTGATTTGAAGGTAGTATTCTGATCCACCTGCTGCTGAAACCGTTTACCTGTCTTATTAACAGGCACATTGCATTTTCAATTGATTACCTAACAAAAAATTAGCATATGTTGTATTAGTTTATTGGAAAATATTTGAAGATGGACATTAATAGAGCACTTTATCGGGTCCTGAGATGATCCGTAGATTTGCTAACCATAACGGTGGGGTTTCGTAGACACAGCTGAACCTATATGTCTTGAAACTATATTATATGGTAGTTACGTAGATAGATTGAAGAGGAGAGACCCATCCTATAAGTTCAAGGTAGCATGTCTATCAGCATACATTTAACAAGTCGGCTTGTTGTGCAATAACTATTAAGGGAATATGTATTCTGTTCAAACTTTTTTAACGTTTTTCTGAGATGTATTATATCTGCCATGATATCCTTCAAATGCGTATATGCGGTTCGGATGTAAATATAAGACTAAGTTCCTTACGAAGCCTTAGCAGTGTATTCAAGTCTCCTTTACTTAATCTTAATGCGTTTATGGTTTTCTTCTCATCAGGATCTATTCAGATTATCATTGCAATTTTTTTCAACAAGAAGTCATTACAGTCTAGTAGGTGTGTGTGTTGGCTTATTAGGCGTGAAGTTACGGTTCAAACCCCAGGTCAGAGATATCCAACAAAAAGAAATGTAAAAAAATATTTCTTCGGTGACTTTCTCTCAGCAGCTTTTTGGCAAAAACTCTGATAGCAAATAAAATTGCAATGAAAAATTTCTGAAAAATCTGCAGTCCTGAGTCGACTTTAAACTGTAGGTCCGGCCACCCATGAATTTAATTAAACACACATAACATAAGTGGTCTGAGAAAATAGGTCGTAATCCCATCTGAAGGATTGTAATGACCAATTATGTGTGTAAGTATCTCTACAATACGTACTGTGCCATGTCCCGAAAAGTTGTTAAATACTTTATTATTGTCGAGGCAATTAAGGCACCTCCTTAATTGCCATTTGAGTATCCTTGAATGTATTTAAATAAGTTTACGTTAAGCTGTATAAAATTGCGTGGATATTGGACCACTTTTGAATCGCACATACTTGAAAAATTATATTATGGTCTGGTAGCCAGAGCCGTAGTTTGATTTCTGGTTGTTCTATATTGAGACCCAGTCCCATCCTATATTCATATTTAAAGCCACTCTCGTAGCAACAAGTCTCTACAGATATCTATGTCAGGGATCCGTTTGATCATAAAAATCGATCTGGTAACAGAGGAATCAGTCGGCCGATTTCCCGTTAGACGAGTTCAGTGGTGATAAGGTTTGAGACTCTGGTTAATTCGTTCCGCCTTATATGGCCATGGATGCGTTTGACGATAAAAATCGATCTGGTAAACAATCTTTGATTCAATTGGTTGCGACTGATATGTTAGGCATTCTATCGGTTAAATAGGTGTTAAACGAGTTAAGTGGTGATAAGATTTCAGACTCTGGTTAATTCATTCCGAATTATATCTCACTAGAGTCCCAACCGGTTGCATAAAGAGTAGTTTAAATAGTGTTTCCATGGAATCAGGCATCTAATCGCTCTTATGGATCCTATAGAAGAATATAAGCGTGTCGGACATATTGTATCTCAAGTTGACCTCAAATAATATTACCAGAATGCCTTATTCTCTGTTTCACCATACTAATCGTATAATTAATAGTATGCTACTCTATTCATTATCTATCGTGTACTTTCAAGTGTACAAAATAATCTGAATATTTATGTCGACCACTAGGATGTCATTACGGTTTTTAAGGACAATTTGGCAAAACATTTAAATGGTTTTTCATATTAATTGATAATAAGCAAATATTAAGTCTTTTTCTTTAAACATTATTTATTGTAAATAATATTCTACAACAACAATAATAATAATAACAGTGGTGGCAATTTAGTATTTAGTATCATGTTATCTTTACTAAAGTATTTTTAGGAGAATAGAGAATATGGCCACAATAGTGGCAATAGTTAAAATAAATAAAAATTTATATTTGGACAATGACTAATGCTAAGTTATACGGGCATTTAATTAATTCTTGTTGCTGTAGAGATAAGGTAGTAAATACTCATAAGTAAGGCTTGAAACTAAAAACGATTGTCTCTAGGAGAGTAAATTTAATAGACTTCTGCACACATTTTAACTCACTCTTAAGGACACTTAAGCAAGCATTGTACCACATTATGTATGAATAACTGGAGCAGTAATGGAAGAAAAAACTTTTCCCGTTTGTAAGTGCAAAAAAAAGGAAAACTTTTTCCTCAGTACATAGTAAAAATTTTATTTGAGTTTTAATTGTTTGCCTTTCCTTCCTGTTTTTCTTTTAAGTTTTTCTCTTTTTGGTTTTTCTTTTGTTTCCAATAATCAATCAATTGTATTAACAATTGCTACTCCTACTGACATGGAAATTTATTTCATTATCTCATGCAATTCATTAAACATTATCTTCATCAATTAAAGTTTCTTTAATAACCCTTACGCTTGTAGCTACTTGAGCCATTGAATGAAAATTCTTTTGTAGCATATTCCTTGCATTTCCTTGTACTATTTTTGAAGGAAAATTTATGAATAACAACGATTACTTTGGTTGCTATTGTTGCAAAATACTTGATGTTATATTCCCGAGAGAGGAAATAATTCAAGGAATAACTTGTTATTTAGCATCAGGCAGGTATTCTAGAAGTACTTGCATTAAAAGCTTCCGTTAACAGTGGTGGCAAGTACGTATTGCATGAAAATGTGTGGCATGTGTTTTTGCCACAAAACTGAATAATGCATTAACAATGGAGTCATTGAAAATATGAAATTAAAGTATTCTTAACAAAAAAAAAAAAAAAAAATTAAAAACTTACTTGCCTTATTATGTTGGTTTGTAGTTTGTAATTATAGTACCCTACACACTAATTCCATAAAGGCTGTTAATTAGCAATTCTTTTACGGATTTCTAATGATTATTATATTCAAATTAAATTAGCAATTAAAAGTAAACTGTAAATTGTTGTTACAGTAAGCTTAACACAATTGAGTGGGCATCCCAGGTTCGAATATTGCAGAATGAAAAGAAAACTCCAATAAAATTGTTTTGAATTTAAAACAGAAAAAAAGAGACTTTATTTCTGCTCCATATAAGCTATCTAGTAGCTTCCTGACCCCCCCGGAAAGGAGAAGTTCTAGAACGTGTATCATTAGAAAGGCCAGGCAGCATCTCGACTAGGGAAACAGTAGCACTCAGTCAGCAGAGTTATTATATGCTATGCGACAGCACAATCACTTTTTGTAGACAGCAATGAAATATGGCTACCATATTGTACTAGGAATTGCTGCAAACAATTTTTCTAGAAGGCATTGTTTTTGTGCAACGAAAGATGGCTACCCTATTATACTAGCAACTGTTATACCATAAACTTAAGTCGCGTTGAACGCGATGCTGTTTGTTTGTAGAATTCTCAACCGAAAACGGTTATTATTTGATGACTATTTTAATGCAACAAAATAGTGCATTCCTCTGATTTGAACTAAAAGAATAAATGTGTCAGGATGGCCTATACAACTTGGCATAACTTTGCCAAGCAGCTAATATAGAAATTGTATATTAAATGGGCTTTAGAGCAGTTGACTACTTACTTTATCCTTCATAGAAAAATCGTTTTCTTCAATAAGGCCTGCTTCCGAGATATGGATACTTCCAAAATTTGGGACGATATCGATTCAGATAAGATTCAAGAGCAACCAAAGTATCCCGAAAGAGTCCCTATTTGTTGCTGATTTTGGACTTTTAACGTCATCGGTTTTATATTCTTTGAGAACAGAGTTCTTCGAGCCATTAATGAAAACCACTCACTTCTTGTGTTTTGAATTGTATGGCCGGGATACAAACGACATATGGTTTAAACAACGCTACTTGCTAACTGCAATTCATGCCACATTGTATATACCAAACAAGCGATTTGAGGGCATGGTCATTTTACCTGGAGGTCGTGTGATTTGATACCGTCAGACTTTTTCTTGTTGGACTTTACTAGTCGTAGGTGTATGTGATTATGAAGTTGCCGTATTCTAGTGGCATTGTGTTGCTTTATTAGACGGAGGCCCACGGTTCAAAACCCAGATCGGACATCTCCGACAAAACTAAATTAAAAAATATTTCTTTGGCGACGTCCTCTCAGTAGACAAAGTCTGACAAAAACTTTCCAACAATCCTCGGTTAGGATTCGACTCTAAACTGTAGGTCCGCCACCCATGTATGCAATTAAACACACAACAAAGGTGGTCTGAGAAGATAGGTCGTAATTCTGTCTGAATGTAATGTAATGACTAATTACGCTTGTGTGCGAGTATGCCCATTAAGTGACAACTGTGCCCAAAGCCAACACAACCCATTGCTCAAGTCAAATTCAGTCTGATTTATGCGCCACTACAGTGCGTGGAAGATATTTAAAAGATGTTCCATTATATTCCACATAAAATGACATCAATTAGGTCTTTCAAGCGAATAAAACACTTTGATGCTATCTCACGGTACATTTTGTTTTATTTAAATTTAGAAATAGAAATCCTCGATTGGAAGACCCGATAATTTGTGTTGTTTTCCATGCATTTTCCTCATACGTGTACGTAGAGTAGGTCATGATTTACTTTTTTGTGGTATTCGTTTTATTAACTGCGAACATTTGCATCGAAATTAAAACATGATTTCAAAAGTACACAATCAATATGGTCGTCTAAATTACACTGAACAAAATTATATTGTAATATTTACTGTTATTTTTTAATTTTACAACAAACTCATGTATTTATTGCACTGCTGGCTGGTACAATTGTTTTTTCATCGTATACAAAGATATTGACATGATTATGGTATTTTTAACGAAACGAAACAACGATTTGATGTTCATGGCTATATTGAGAACATTGTTCATGCATGCTGCGGTTAACCTGTGAGCTATAAAGTTTTCGAAAAAAAAAAAACGAAACTCTTCAATATTATTTTTAAATGCATGCAAGTAACAGTTTGCAAATATTAATTTGAAATAATGAAGTAGGTGGCAGCATGATATGAATGTATAACATTACAGTGTGATAGGTAAACAAAACTGTAATAAATATATGTAAAGTTATTAATAACAACAACAAATTAACTTTAAATAATATTTTCATTGTGAAATTGCCCCAAGCATGTGAATTTTATTAGTTTTTTAAATAAACGAAGAGAAACTTTTTCATGAAAACAAACACAAGAAAAACGCTTTAATGAGAGAAAAATTAACAAAATATAGTCAATTAAAGTTAATTGCAATGACTTAATTTGAGAAGAAATTTTTATGCCTACATTGCATGCTAATCAATCTTAATTAAAGTATCGCATGAAGTTCAGGTTGACATTAGTAAAGGAAATAAAATCTTACCTGATAGAAGCTATCTCGGCCTAAAGAAAAAAAATCCAGGCATGACTTTAATTTTTAAATGTATAAAGAACAAAAAAATAGTCCATTAATCAGGCAAGATAGGCTGAAAAGACATTATGTTGAAGCTAAGTAAGACGCATGTGTGACAACACTGTATCATACAGCCAAAGATATGAGGAAATTCTTATTGCTCTCTGTGTTTCAAGAACGGAACAAATAAACTGTACCGTTAGTGTCGCAATCATTCAATTCAGCCTAAAAGTAATTGATAATCATAGACCCATCGGTACTTTCTGTTGATAGTAATGGCCTGGTTAACGGTTCTCAACGAAATATTGACCAATAACACCGTCAGCTCAAAATCTTCATCATACAGTAATTTCTTCGGAATGCTTTGGACCTCTTTGAGTCCCATGGGTCTCTATATCATCCAAAACTCGATACTTTTAGTTGTTCAAAAATGGGCCTCTTTGTCAAAGACCATTTTTCGAGAGAATTAGGGTCCCTTTCAGATCAAGTAATTTAATTATTTTCACGTGTCCTTGAATTCTATGTCTTTTCATGGTGATTTGGTGATTTTAAAATGAACGAATGAATTTGACAGATGTAGGTCCCACAGTATAGTCGTTATCAAACAGTTAAAGCTTGGAGCTACTCGTTGGAATACCCGACAGTATATAACATAGAGCAACTTTACTATTTAGCTGTAGTTCATACGCCAGTACATCTAACAACCGCCTTCCATTATTTTTCTTCGATAATGATTTTCTCCGCGGTAATCTATAATGATCATCTCCAAGGTGGTTAGAGTAGACTTGGCATGAAGACAAATAGAACTAAAATAGAGAGTCGATAACTATTTGTATTTCAGAGAAGTGGATAAGAAAAGTTGCTCAAGAAGGCATATAGTATTTCCAAGCTGTAGTTTTCACGATTAACAGGGTGTTCAACTGGCTAAGATATTACCGAAGATATTACGGAAGAGATATTGGAACCTTACGAATAGCTAAGCTCAAAATCATTACCAGTTAGCTTAATCAGAAGCTAAATTGCAAATCACGGATCATTTCTTGATGTTTCTGTATATTCACCTAAAACTAGAATAGATTACGCGCTGTGATGGTTAGCCAGTGTACATAGAATAAGGAACCAAAAAATATGGTGATTATTTGATTTAATTAGTATGTATAGAAGCGAATACTGCATGGCATTTGAGTCTTATGGAAGAAGCCTTGTTTTTTAAATTGTGGCATTTGTAAGCTCTGTTATGATGTGAAGTAGTCTCCGTCTGCATACATACATAATTGGCCATTACAACCTCCAGTTAGGATTACAGCCTAGCTTCTCACACACAACTTATGTTGTGTTTAAAGTCGACTCCGGACGACAGATTTTTTTGAGAAACTTTTCATGGCATTTTTTTTTATTCTCAAAGTTTTTGCCAGAAATCTGCTGAGAGGAATTCGCCGAAGAAAATTTTTTCATATTTCGTTTTTGATGTCTGACCGGGGATTCGAACCCTGGCCTTTCGTCTAATAAGCCAACGCACACTACTAGACTATGGCGACTACTATTGTCACCGTCTGGCTATGTCTAAAACCAAGTTTCTAGATCGGCACTCTATGAACAACTTAGCTGATCTTGCATAAAATGGAGTATAAAATTGAGCGGGACTAGAGTTGTGTTGTTGTGTACGTAAATCACTGCCTTTCTATATGATACTTTAGGGGATTATCCCCAGATTTTTACTTTTTGGGACAATATCCGTCTGATGCCTACTGAGGTTATACAGTACTGTTCAAAAAAATAGATTCAGCACGATCTAACATCTCTGAGAGACTAAATCTATACTAAAGAGATTGACGCTTAAAATTATTGAAGTGTAACGGGATTATATTCATAAGAGATCAGTAAACAAAGTACTGTTACTTTATTACATAGATTGAGATTGAGATATAAAAGTAATTCGGAGAGTAGGTGAATCTATTTTATTTTGAACAGCACTGTATATTTCTATTACAGTTCGGATAGAGTTTCGAGCTGAGGCAAGATTTTTTTTAGTTTCCTCAGATTTAATAATACGAAACCGTGCTTACAATGCCAGCCAGCCTAGTGTTGCAAACCTCATATTCACCATAATGTGCCGATTATTTCAGATTTGTGTTCTTCCGGAGAAAATGCTGTTCAATCAACATTTATTTTTAAGATACTTGCAATCCGTACAGAAATGGGAAAAACTATTGTAGTTCTTTTCCCTTTTTTTCTATTTTTAAATGCCTTTTAAATAAAAATTTCTTTCACAATAACAAATCATTTTTACAAAATTTATTGTCAAAATCATTGGATTTTCAGTTACAGTGAATGGCAAAAGGCCAACCTATATTTCTTTAAATTTTTTTTCCTTCTTATGCTTTTGTATTCTAAATTAAGTTGTAAAATTATTGTTAATGATAACATCATATTGTTTTTTAAATCCCCTTAAAGTTAGTCTACTCAATTGTCATGCTTGCCTTTAATTAACCACTCTGTTACAATTGTCCTTCACTGTATATTTAAAGCCTCATGTTCGCACATATGATTTCAATTTCCTGAACCGTTTTGAAAGAGTGTTGTTAGCGAGTGTTTTCTTTTCCTTTACTTTTTTTATTTTTTTATTTTTTTTTTGTTTAAATGTATTGTGTTACAGGAAATTTGCAACAAATTTGCATAGGAAATTTCAAATTTGACTTATGGCCAAAAAACGAGAGAGAAAAAAGGAACGAATAGAAGAAAAAGCATTTGAAAATAAAATGGAAAATAAAGAAACAGCTGTACCCCTTAAAATTACATAATTTAGTACAGGATATAAATGCTTGTATGACTGCATGATGTGTGTTCTTTCGTTTTGTATTTTTTTTTTTGGTTTTTTTTCTTTCTCTTCTCAAAAATTATATGCAGAACGAATTATAAAAATATGTACATACATTTGCTTCTTAAACGAAAACCATATATCAAACAAACAACAACAACAACAACAATACCCTTCATTATAAATACCCTATACAGTGGGTACAGTGGGCTATAGAAAGAGTTTTGATTAGATTTGTTACATGATACAGAAGCAGGCGAAAGCAAATGTATAGGGGAGCATTAATAGTGGCTTTTTATATACTTTTTTATGGACTAGAAGTCGCCGTAATCTCGTAGGTAGTGTGTTGCCTTATAAGACGTGAGTCCAAGGTTCAAACCCCAGGTCAGACATCTCCTAACCAAAGAAATATAGAAAAAAAAATATTTCTTTGGCGGTTTCCCCTCTGCAGATTTCTTCCCAAAACTCTGAGAGTAAATAAAATTGCCATGAAAAGTTTAATGAGAAAACATTAGTAGGGATGTAGAGCAACATTTTATTTAATATACTGGATCCATGATGTCTGTTTGGCCATTATTATTTCCATTAAACAGTATCAACCAATTTACATACAGTTTTTCTTCAAATTTTATGGTTCAACATTTGTTGTTCATCCAGTTTTCATTTTTTCTCTCGTCTTTCGTTTCCCAAATAGAAAGTCCTTCAGTTTAACCACAAATTTAGAGATGTCCTCCCTCTTCCTTATGGCACCTATTGTTCACTCTGGTATATTTTTATGCAAATGCTGAAGTTATCCTCGTATTAGTGCATATGTTGTTGACCAAATATTTTTGCATCACATATTGTTGTTTATAAACATGAAAGAGTTACAAAAATAACAGTAAAAACATATACTCGTAACGGGGGAATTAAAGTTTTTAATAGAAAAATTAACAAATTCCTGTAAGCGTTTATAAACAGGTGCAAGCATAATGATGAGCTATTTTTTGAAGTGGTTATGGTTATCAAAAATTTGAGGGATATTAGATTGGTACATAGCTATGCTTACTAACTGAGTTGAGTTTCAAGCATAAGATAGGTTATGTTAAAGTAGAGAACGTGTGTAATGAAGATAGGGTTAGGTATACGTTGTCATCTTGCACTGTGACTGCTTGTAATCGATTGTACATTCCCTTTTATGTCACAGTTAGTTCAACGAGGCGAATCAATTCTTCTAATAGAGTATAAGACGGTCCTGAATTCTCTTTCTCGCAACAGATATTGAAAAAATATTTATCAGGGTGTCAAAAATTTAAGGATTAAATGTACTTGATCCTTGCTGAGAGTATAAAATTAACAACGATTATCGTAGGAAGATTACACAGTCTCTTACTGAATGGTGAAAAGAATGAGTAGCATTCAGTAAGCATAGTTTCACACTAATGCGCTTGTTACGTCAAGGTAGAAATCATAGAATCCAAGGACTTGTTGCTGCAGTAGACCAACTACTGAAATAAAGTAAGGAAATAATAATAAAATGGAGGAGGTGTTGTATGACAGCCATATGGTCTTTAAAAGATTGAAAATCGAATAATACAAGAAGATCCAGAAAGAACGAACAAAAAGAAGTATCGGGAGGACTTGCTACTGGTTTTGCAATGACGTCTCTACGCATGACAGC
>QOCX01000268.1:206543-221331 GCA_005959815.1 Sarcophaga bullata
ATCTTGCTGCATTGATCATATGTACGTAGTTCTGCAAGCATATCGTATTGGGTACCACGATAGCTTCGTAAATAGCGTACTATTCTGTGGGTATTGGTATTGTGGGTTCGTGGATTGTGGGTTCGTGGTGGTCTCTTATAGTTCGTTAAAAACGAAATTTGTAATAATGAAAAAAAAAACATCTCTACGAAGGTATATTAAAACTTACTTTTCGATATTCAAATATAACACACACCGTAGTGAAGGTCTCAGTTAAAAAATATTATGTTCACTACTGGTATCAGGATATCTGAATTGCATGTTGGAGTGAATGATGATCTAATAGGATAATAGCACCTATAGGGTCTGCAGCTTTTATTTCGATATACTTTACATGAATATTAATGACTATTTTTTGTACAAAATGAACAGAAGCCATTTGGACATGGCAAAATTACAGCAGTAAGTCCATAGTGCGAATATTTTAAGTTTACTTCTGTTTCTGTTCCAGCCCCCCATGTGCTTTACAATTCCATTGTAGAACCAATTTACCCGTTATATACGCATTAAAACTGACATTTATTTGAGCAGTTTGAGCTATGTACGCACACCTCTCTTATGTTGAGCATATTGATTTCATACCTGAGTGACGAGGCTTCAGTATAAAGTCGACACAGATTTTTTCAGGAACTATTCATGGGATTCTTTTTATTCTACTCTGGGAGTTTTTGCCCAAAATTTACTGAGAGGAAGTCGTAGAAGAAATATTTTTTCATATTTCCTTCTGTTTTAGATGTCTGAGCTGGGGTTGGAATAGTAGCTTTACATCTAATAAGCCAACACATTACAAATGATTTTAAATTCGGTGAAATTGTTTATGAAGTTTGTAAAATTATTTCCAAGGATTTATTGTCCTGGATATTATTATTATTGCATTGCAGAAGTACAGAATTATATTGAGTTTTTCTACGATGTCTCCTTTTGTGTCCCTAAGAACCTAGATACAAGATAGTGATACAAGATAGGGGATACAAGTTTTCAGCCTTATCTTCCCTTTTCGCCGAGTATAAATTTCCAATTCACAGAAGCATTTGGCACTATAAGGAGTTTGAAAGCCAACACACTACCTATTAGAGTACGGCGACAGGCTTAGTTATTGCTGCTTTTATTCTTTCTACAAGGGATTGTCCAGCTCATTTGTAGCTTAGATTCTAAAGCTAAAGTCCTTAGAAATCCTGGCATTCTAAGATCCTACTCAATATGCAAAAAAAACTATAATTGTGAAGATTTCTTCATGGACTTGCCTCACAATAGTGCTTGAAACTCGTTACAGAGAGTTGAAATTATTTTAAAAAATTTAAAAAAAAAAAATTAATTTTCAATTGCCGTTAAAATGTTTGATTTGAATTTGTTAGACGACTTACACTAATTCTAGTTATATTACCAAAAAGAAATTTATTTTTTTAAAATCCCTTTTTGAATGAAAACAAAAAAACCCCGTAAATTGCATTTGAATAATACATACCTTTAGCCGATTTCTATTCAATTCTATTCTAATTTTTTTTCTTTCTTGATACTGATTAGGTTTCGATTTGTGAGAGAAAAGAAGAGTAGACGTATGTCTAACGAATAAAGAAATAAAAACTTAATGTTTCTTTCACTAATTTTGTTTCTATTTAACTTGCCCTCAAAATCTCAGTTCAGTTTATAAGTATGCCATTTATTTTTACCCCATTTTCGTATTTGTTTGTTTGTTTGTTTTTGTTCTTGTATTGTCTTCTTTTTGGTTATCATCTTCTTTATTTTGAGTATTTTTTCAATTTTATTTGTTCAAATGTTTTTCGTTTTTAAGCCTAATAAAGTGTTTACTTCTCTCACAATCTATTTGACTAAAATTACATGCAAGCATACACACATACATACATATGTTTGTATGTATAGAGGATATTCAATATAACGGCATATTCCTACCAACGAACATACCATGTATAAATAGATGTGTGTGCGTGTGTGCAAGTAATCATACAAATGGAGTTATTTGATGATGCCATGAGAAAGGAAGTGAAAGAAAAGGAGTAACTTAATCCAAAGCAGAGAATTAAAAGGATGCATTGATATTTTTGCAATCCGAGTCGGTACATATTTGTCACTCTTTAAATTCCTGGATTTTAATCGAACTATTTTTGAATGATTAAGGCTTTAATCAATACTTTATTTTCATTGGATACTGCGGAAAGCTTTGCTAAACGCAAGGAAAGATTAAAAGAGACAAAGTCTGTTCTCAAACCAAATGGATTCGAGGCAATGGAAACTTTTTTTAAGGAAATATCAATATGAGCCGAGTGCCAGATTATAAACAAACAAACTGAGGGCTATTGAAATGGTTCTGAGATTGCACTTACTAAGAAAGGGAGTTGCGTCGAGTACTACATGTANNNTTGCGATCAAGAATCAAATTCGTGAAAGCTATAGGACATGTTTACCAGAAGTGTAGCAGAAAACTGTTCTTGTTGATTCCAAGCAGCATTCTGAATTTTGTCAGGGCATTAGGCTTAGAGGAGACATTACAAGGATACTCTACAAAGTATGAAGGGATCATAATAGATTGAATGGCGTTAGTAAATACTAAGGCACCACATTACTTTACGACAATAAAAATAACAATGCTGTGGATTACTGAAGCCATGGTCCTTACCGCAAGGTTGCACTTTTAAAACAAAACTATGACGATAAATACGGGGGACGCCATTTATATTTTTCAAATGTACATTCGGTTCTGTTATTTCGAATAATAAGGGATGGTTCCCCACGACGAAATTATTATTCGATTCATCAACAACAATTGCAAGTTCGTTCTTTAGTTCTGAAAATATTAAGACCTTTTGGCTAGCAAGTGCAGCACCTGCACTGATCAATTCCTTCCATAGTTCTGGAATTCGGTGAGTACAGAGACTGTGGCCTCACAATAAGCCGTCATGCTTGCTCAAGTGATCTTTTAGTAATCAAAGCTACCACTCCAACCTACCTATCTACCTATGTACCGTTTGCAAGGTAGCGCTATAGATTCTTACAAAATAAAATCGCTTGAAAGACCAAACTCGAATATATTAGTGGCGTTAGATAGCGTATGACTTAAAACCATCAGAAGAATTGTAAGAACTACCCTAGATTGCAATCATTAAGGATATGGATATTAAACCAACTGAATGTAGCTGATTTTAAAGCCAGCATAAGACAGGTAATTAGCTAGTTGTAGTTGCCGTAGACTAGTAAGTAGTGTGTTAGCTTATTAGACGTAAGGCCATGGTTAAAATTCCAGGTCGATGACTTCCTTTAAGTAGATTTCTGGCAAAAACTCTGAGAGCACATAAAATTGCCATGAAAAGTATCTCAAAAATCTGTCGTTCGGAGTCGACTTTAAACTGTAGGCCCCTCCGCTCATGTATAAAAGTAACACACATAACATAAGTGGGCAAGAAACTAGGTTGTAATCCTGATAAAAGTATTGTAATGACCAATTATGTATGTATGTAATTAGCTAGTGTAGAGTAATATTTGACGGAGTAAGACCTGCACTGGAGAGCCCATTTAACGAGGGGTAGAGAAATTCCCTAAATGTTATCTGTTAAAAAATTTTTCCAACATGATTGCATTCCTTTAAATTTCTGAACAAAACATAGAAAGAAAAAAATTTATTTGTCTAAAGTAAGTAAGTAAATATGCAATCAGTGAATATATTTTGAGAAAAAGTTTAAGAATTCTTTTTTTTTTGTTTTTTTTCTCTTTTGCTTTTCGTTTCGATATGATAATACGACAGAAGTGTGTTGTTAATATAGTTCTTATTGTTGTTGTTGTTGCTGTTATTTCTTTTCTGTAAATCTTCTTAATTTTATAAGAAAACGTGTGTAAATAACATGTAGACGAGCACTCACTCGTATATACAGTTGTTTACGTTGTTATTATGGGGGCGTGGAAGAGTTACATAAAACGGCTTCACAAGTAAATTTTTCCCATGAAATGAAGAGACTCTTGTCTTTTCAAATCTAAATGGCATATGAAAAAACAAAATAGGCTTAAAAAAGAAGGCAATTTATCGAAATTGTTAAAATAAATGTGTTACATGTTACCTTCTACTTCTTCTACTTCCATTTAGAGAGTGCCGGGTTATACAAATAAAATCAAAAATCTATGCAAGAAAAAATCGAAAGAAAAAGGAGGAAAAAAAAAGGAAAATTTTTCTTTTGTTTTTGTTCTTGTTTGCCATTTTCCAGTTTCTATCTATTTTTACATACCTTGACAGCATAAAATTTCAAACGGATTGTTTTCTGTCAATAAAACGTAACATTTTTCTGAATTTCTTTTTCTTTTTGTGTGTGGGTGTGTGTAAAAACTTTCTACATATGTATGTTTGTATGTATGTATGTATGCCAACAGCATGTGTTATTGTTTCTTTGAAAATTGTTTTATAATTTCTGTTTGTCTTGTTGTTTTTACGCAATGATGCGTTGAATTTATTTTCAAATTATTTATTGAAATTCGCATTCTGATTTGATTGATTTCATGCAGAGAACTTATCTGTCGATTTATTTGTTTTAACTGATTGGGCATAAAAAAACAATTTTTTTATTTATTTTTATTTGTTCTTTTTCTTCATCTTGTTATTGTTGTTGTTGTTGTTGATTTTAAGTGTAATTATATAGTGTTTGTAAGAAAGAAATCAATCGTTAGCGTTTTGTTTGTTTAGTAATGCAATTGCAATTGCAATATTGTGTTGAGATATTTGATATTTGCAAAGCTGAAAAGTTTATTTACTTACGTCCATATGTTTACGTATATACATACGAGTATGTATGTATGTTTAAATTATTATTTTTAGAATTAAAATCATTATTTATTTAATAGGCTTGTTGATGTACATATGCACATATGTACACATGTACATATTAAATTTACATTGTAAATATTATTTTATAAACGTACAGTTAAGGGTGATAATAAATATCAGAAGATAAAATAATTAAGTGCGGGGCTTGTGGGAAGTCATTGAAGTAAGTTGCATGTAAACAGTATTCGCTTTTGTGTGTTACCTGTGAAGTTGAAGGTCTAAGACTTATCTATGTATTGCAAAACAAGTATTGTAGCTTTTTCTTGAAATATTCGCTAATTTTTCCATTAAAAATAAGTTATCCTCCCAGGTAGAAAGGTTCTGTAGGCGTAATCCAAAAATAAGTTTACATTTCATATTAAGCTAGCTCCTCTTAATATACACCCCTTATTGGATAAAGGCATTTGTGCAGTCAAACCTTTTAGACTTTCGTTAAAACTCATCTGCTTCACTCAAAATTTTTTTTCTAAATTTTTTGATTCAGTACTAGGCCAGCCTGTCTCTGCGTCTTCATAAGGCAACACAGTTCAAAGTCGCCCCCTGTCTTATCAGACGTAGATGGTATTGCTATTTAAAATTGACTACCCGTGTGTTATTCAGTCGCATCATTTAGACAGTTTTTTAATTTCTTTTACGACTGTAAAGTACTGCGTGCAAGGATTTTGAAGTTGCCCCAGTCTAGTAGATAGAGTGTGTTCAATCTCTGGCGCAGACATGTGAAACAAAACGAAAATTATGTTTCAACGATTTCCTCTCAGCAATCTTCTTCAAAAAATCTGTCGTTCGGAGGAGAAGCTAAACTGAAGGTCTCATTACTCGCGTATAAAATAAGACAAATAGAACATGAGTGGTAAGAGAAGGTAGGTTGTACTGCTGACTAAAGCAGGGTTTAATAAAACTATTCAAAGATTTCACAATAGAAACGATTAAGAAAGTTAAGAAAATGGTATGAGGTAGCTAAACAACTAGCATTGGGTGTCGTGTTTGGTGGGGAAAGAAACATTTTTTTTGTCTATTCAAAGCTTATTAGAAGTATTGGATAAGTCCCTTGCTCTATTACAACTTAACGGTCAAAACAGTAGACTAGCTTAAGGATCCAGACAGTGCGTCAAGTTCCACAATCCACAATCAATAAGTTAAACTTTGGAAACGTGTTAGTCGGTCAGTTTAGCGCTTTTGAAGTGTAGTTTCTATTTTAAAACCTAAACAAGTTACTTGATAGTTAAGAAACGACGAAACAGAAGATCTCATATCTGCAATTGATGGATAACTTGTAGACACGGTGATGTAGTGACAAGGTGTGTGGCTTCATGTGGTCTCATGTGGTCTGGTATTGTTCCAAATTTGAACAATTTTGTTTGTTCGAGTACATATTCATGCAGAAAGATGATTTTACAAGAAAATTGGGTTCAGTTTGTAATGGATGCAGAACACAGTCAGTGAATACATGCCATTGTCTATGTCTGAATAAATGATAACTGATTTGACAGTCGTCGTAGTCTAGTTTTTAGTGTGTTGCCTCATTAGTATGTGAGACTACGGTTCAAACCTTAGGTTGGACATCTCGAGTAAAACGAAATATGAGAAAATATTTCATTGAGAATTTTCTCTCATCAGATTTCTGGTAAAAACTAGGAGAGTAAATGAAATTGTCATGAAAAGTTTTCTCAAAAAATCTGTCGTTCAGAGTCTTTTTAAACTGTGGATCCACTTATCATGTATAGTATTATCACACTCAAAGTAAGTGTTGTAAGAGCTAGGTCTTAATCCAACAAATGACCAATTATGAGTGACACAGATACAGTTTTAACAACATGGCCGCAAACAGCTGTAAATTCCATTAGGAAAATTTTTTATTTGAAATATTTTTGCACTAAATATAGTAAAAACATGTATTACTGTTCTGTACTGCTACTATTTTCAATTTTATATGTCAACAGAATTTTAACCTCTGTCACGTTTGTGTTTAACAGTTTATAATTTTGTTAGAAGAATTAAGCAGCTAACCTCGCGTACAATTATTTTTAAAAAAACTACACACATGAACTAATAATTTACAATTGAAATGTTAATAATTGTTTCTGTTTTAAATTAATTTAAATAATAATAAAACAATTGTTTTCATTTATTTAACAAATTTATTGTAAATTTAATTTCACATTCATATGCAGTTTGTATGCCAAATTAAGTTTGTATAAGGCAATGATGATTATGATGATGTTGATGTGACACTATTTTTATAATTTCAATTGCCGATCGGACATGTGAATATTAATGAAGTAGAGTTTTTTTGCTTTGGATTAAAAAAAAAAAAAAAAAAAACATTTTTTTTCTATTACTACTAATAGGGTATAGCCGGTGCGGTTTAAATTAGAATGAATATTAAAAAGAATTTTTTGCATTTGAAAATTGTCGACAATTAATTATTAAAACATGCAATATTGGCGGCAACATTGTTAGTGGGCGTATCGAAACTGTAATATGATCATGCCAGTCATGCAATGTATAGTATACACACCGATAGCAGATGGAATAATTAAGTGTGGCGTAAGAATTCTATCAAAAATACACTCGTAAAATCTTTATGAAAGACTAGTAGTTCATAGGAACTTAATGATTTGAGATTTTTAATATTTTATAATTTTTTTTTTGAATATTTTAATGAAAATTAAATTGAAATTCCAATATTTACTGTGCTGATTTTTTTTTTTTTTTTTTTTTTTTTTTTTTTTTTTTTTTTTTTTTTTTTTGTGATGTATTAGAATGGTATTGTGCATTGTGTTTGATATTAAATTTCAAATTTCAGTAAAAATTACAAGTCAATGTAAATTGTCGTAAGGTTTAACCCCTTAAAAGTCTAGAATGAAAGAAACTTTTGTGCAAAATTTAAAGTCCAAATGTGTGAAACGTATCATATTCAAAGAAAAATCATACTCAATTCTGCACCCAAAAAATTTTCTTTAACCAAAGGCCTTTATTATGAAAAATAATAAAAAATTTCTTAGTCTTCCTCTAAATTACATACATACATACATAATTTACCATTACAACCCTTCCGTCAGGATTACAGCATAGCTTCTTACACCACCAGTTATGTTGTGTGTATTATTTTCATGCATGAGTGACGGAACCTACAGTTTAAAGTCGATTCTGAACGACAGATTTTATTAAGAAACTTTCCATGGCAATTTTATCTCTTTAAAGGAAGTCGCCGAAGAAATATTTTTTTATCACATTTCAGTTTTGTTGTCTGGTCGGGGATTTGAACTCTACACACTACCTACTAGACTACGGCGATATTCCATTACTCATTCAGTTTAAATGAAGTTGTTATACTTTCAATAATTTTTCAATCAAATTGTAGTCTGGATTTTGTTTCGGACCAAGTACGGGTTTACGATAGCAAGTTCACAGATATGGAGGCAAATATGAAATTTTGTCACATATGGCGTAGTGGGTTTGAACCAAACCGAGCTTTGGATGAAATCAGCAATTTTCCTTAGTGGCACGTTTATTACCTTGCCCAGATCTTCAAACGTATTGTCGCCCAAAAACTGATGACGTCTGCTTTGAAGTGTAAGGGACTCATATAATAGGAGTTGTTCTGATTCCTTTTTGACCTCGGATCTGTTTCTGTAGGGAAATATTTCTTCTTTTTAAATTCTGACTTGGATAGATTGGCTTAATTTCAGTTTTTTGACTATTCAGTTACTGTAGTCGCCATAGTCTAGTAGGTAGCGTGTTGACGTATAAGACGCAAGGCCACTGTTCAAACCCCAGTTCGGGCATTTCTTACAAAACGAAATACGAAAAAATATTTCTTCGGAGACTATCTTTCAGCAGATTTCTGGCCAAAAACTTTGAGTATAAACAAAATCAAAAATCTGTCATTTGGAGGTCACTGTAGGTTCCCCATCACTCTTGTATAAAATTAACACACGCGATATAAATGGTGTGAGAAACTAGCTTACAATCCAGACTGAATGGTTACAATAACCTATTATGTATGTATGTATGTATGTATGTATGTATGTATGTATGCTTGTAAGATGACGACAAATCTTTCAATATTTGTCTGGTTCTGCTCCTTAAGGTGCATTCTGTTAAAAGAAGAGAAAGAAAAGAGGGAGAAGTGTTTATGGATTTGAAAAACGACTGCAGGTAGAACATTTCACATACAGATAATGGGCCTAGATAAAGGCTTAACAAATATGGGCTTATTCAACTTAACTCATTACCCTGCATAAACAACAGCCACAATCAATATATTGACTGTCATATATTTTAAGGTTGGTTCTGTTTGCAAACTACTGACGCTTGTGTTGGCTATTTATTCGGTGGTGCCTAGCTCTTCATTTTAAACAACAGATCCATAGATTCTAGCCTTGAACTGAAGTTCATGAACTACATGGCCTTAATTACCATGTGAGCTCTTAGAATGCTACAAATTTCGTGAACAGGCTTAGCCCATATTCGAACTTGGTTTGCTTGGGCAGTAAACAAGCTTTTTAACTAATCAGCTAGTCATAGATTTGTGTAGGTCATAACTAGGGTATGTAAAAGAACATTTTTAATGGGTTAATAAAATTAATGACACTACGTTAGTATTAATAAAAAACGATCATATCGTTTGCTATTCGTGTCTCCGGCAATATTTTTGCTATTTAAACGACACGCGTCAATATAAACTTCTTTAGTTTTGATTGTGATCTCGAGCAGTCATTTGCGGTCTTATTTTTTTTAAACAATAAAAACAAAACAAAAAAAGTGAAAAGAAAAAATATTCTGAAATGGAACGCTGGCAAAATCGTGTGGCTGTTGTTACCGGCGCCAGTTCGGGCATAGGCGCTGCTATTATTAAAGATTTAGTACAAGCTGGAGTCATTGTTGCCGCATTAGCACGTCGCAAAGAACGCATAGAACAAATTCGTAATTCTTTGCCAGCCAATCTACAAGCTCGTTTGCATCCGATTAAATGTGATGTTTCCGATTTAAATTCGGTTAATAATGCATTCGATTGGATAGAAAGTAAATTGGGTGCCATAGAGATTTTAATAAATAATGCTGGCACTTATCAGGCAGGCCAGTTGTTAACCATGAATATGGCGGCATTGGAACAGACGGTGCAAACCAATGTTATGGGCATTGTTTATTGTACGAAACGGGCATTTGAGTCAATGCAAAAATCAAATATTAATCATGGTCATGTTATATTAATAAATAGTGTTGTGGGTCATCATATATTTAATCCACCACCGGGAGCCATGAGCACTTTTAATATTTATCCACCCACTAAACATGCTGTTACCGGTTTAACGGAAATATTACGACAAGAATTTCGTGATTTAAAAACAAAAATCAAAATAACGGTAATGATATACACAAAATTTTTAAAAGTTTAAATTTAAGTGTTAATGGTTTTACATTTATTTTGTAGAGTGTCAGTCCTGGCTTAGTGGATACCGAAATTGTGCCAGAATCTTATAAGAAAATGGTCATGCTTAAGGCAGAAGATATATCAGCGGGTGTAATGTATTGCCTCGGAACACCACCCCATGTGCAAGTGCATGAATTGACAATTAAACCAGTGGGTGAAATATTTTGAGTGCTTGAGAGAGAGAGAGAGAGAGTGCTTGCATTTGAGAGAGTAATTAAAATATTTGTTAGAAATTATGGGCAATTAAAGTGATTAATTAGAATTTTAATAGAATTTTCTACGTGTTTGGAATTTAGTTTCTAGGAGTGTGAAGTGTGACAGTTTAATTGGCATTCATTGGCATTAAAAATGCATTTTAAAAATGTCTAATGCTTTTGAAAAGCAAGTATTTTAATGGTATTGGTATGAAATAGGCTTGGAATTAATACGGAATGTTGAATAATTTAATAATTTTTGCTTGGCATAGAATTTGAAAATTTAATTTGTATTAAACTTTGCTTTAAAAATTTACAAATCAGATATTATTTGTTCTGATAATGTGTTCTTCAAAAGAAATTAAGTTCCTGTGACAAACTGTAAGACTTCATATTTCCCTGAGGTATTACCACCACACGCCGCATTCATATGCACTTACGAAAATGGCATGCAGCAGATATAAAATCAGTCACAGTCACATATTCATTTGAAAACATTTTCCCAAACTTAAGATTTACAAAGGAAAACAGGCTTATAAAATTAATGCAAAAGTTTTCAAAAATACTTTAAAGTAAATAAGCCAAAGATGCCACCTGTTAAAGTAGGTTTCAATGTAGGTTTCCATGTTGAAACATTTCCATTTTATTTGTAAAGTTCTTACGCCACAAGATACATACATTTCTCATATGCCAAAGCAAAACTGGGATTAAATTTAATCTTTTTTAATAGAAAGTTATTGTGTAAAAACGTGGCATCACTGTGCTTTGCTCTAGGATTTTATAACAACAACAAAAACAGACAAAATGACAGGAATTTCCTTAAAACAAGTACAACAAGTTGTATGAACAACGACATATCAGATGTAAAAAAACCTAGAATACCAATAAACTGCAAAAAAATATTGAAAGAAAATGTATTTAAAATAGGCTCACTCACACATATGCATGTAGAATGCATATCCCAGCAAAATTTTTTAACTAACAATCAAACTCAAACAATTTTTGTTCTCAAAGGTGGAGCACTTCTGTATTTCTGCGGAATTTTATCACTAATTTTTTTTCGATATTGTTAATCTTTATATATCCTTTTATAACCCTTTAGTCAGGATCACAACCTAGTTCCTCCCCAACATCCAAATTGTTTGTTTTAATTTTATCTGGTGGAACATAGTGTTTAATGTCGACTCTGAATGATAAATTTGAGAAACTCTTTATGGCAATTTGTATTTACACTCAGCGATTTTTGCGAGATGACTGCTGGAGGAAGTCGCCGGAAATATTTCATATTTTGGTTTGTTCGAGATGTCTAAGCCGGTTGTTGAACCACCGGCTAGTGTTTAATAAGCCAATACACTACCTACTAGACAACGGAAACTTTAAAGCACGTGCATACCAAAAACTAAGTCCAAGAAATTCATTACTTTGAACATTGCTTATCCTATGGTTTCTTAAGCGGGTTTTCACATTTCGTACATGGCAAAGAAACGGTGCGGAAGCCCGTAAATGATGTGATATTAGATAAACACTCCTGTGAAGTTGCCAGTCGATTGCATTTACCATACGTCTGCTATTCAAAACAGTGATCACCATGTGAGATGCCTATTACTTTTCTTTTCCACTTGACGAACGTGACATTGTATTTCACTGACAAGGTCGGTCTGCCTTAGAGGAAACGGAATAGAAGCAACATTTTTTATGGGACAGACGTTGTCGGTTTTTGATTGACAGAACGTTTGAAGATCTGGGCATGTTGGCGAACATGCCACTAAGGGAATTGACCAGTTTCATCTGAAATTTGGTGTGGTTTAAACATACCACGAACGAATCATGACAAGGGGGTTTACCTCACACTGAGTAACACAATGAGCCATATGACCATCGAGTGAATTTACCTGTGAACGGCAAGCTATCCGCTAACCTAATCTAACCTAACGGGATATTGGGAATTTACTCATTCGCTATTGGACCGTTACGGCCTTACCAGTATTCAGAAAACTCATACACTATAGAGCGATAATTACTTTTTGGCCTGATTTGAATGATCTGGATACCAACAATATGGGGTTTCAACAGGAAGCTGAGATATACCACACTGTTCGTATCACATTGGATATTTTGCACGAGTTTTTGTAGGTATGGTCATCTCACGTAGAGCTGATCGTGCGATTCTACGCAGTTAAACGTCTCGTTGTAGGGTTTTCATAAGCAGGAGGTTCTAAAGCGACCACTACTAAAATGGTTCTTTTAAAGGCAAAGGCGACTTCGTAGCTTAGTTTTCTATGAAAGTAATTCGGGGAGAATTACAGAAAAATAGTTTGTTTTCCTACAACCAACGATGACAGACGCATTTCGTCCATTTCTGTTCATAAAAAAGTTTTGCTGGTTTAAAAACCGTACCCAACATACCCAGCCTTATGCAGAAATCCACATCGACTTCATTCCACTACTTTGTGGCAATATGTGATGCCTGTCAATATTGCTTTTGACATAAAATGCAATATACGCGCGATGCAGTTTGTTGTTGTTTATCTTTTCAATGCAATACAGACGTAACCAAAAAAAAAAAAACAAAAAAAAAAGGAATAAACAGGCAAGAACATAAAAATATTCTATGAAATGAAAAACAAAAAAAAAACGGAGGAAACTGTGACATGGTGTTGTAGAAAGGATATGCAAGAGTGTCTACAAATAAGCATAAGGCATATGCATATGCATATAAATGCATATGCATTACGTAACATTGTATGGCGTTTGTGGCAGCAACTATTTTCCAGTTTCGTTTTCTTTTTCTTTTTTTGACAGAGAGTGAAAGAGAAAGCGAGTTTGTCTAGCGGAAATATTTCCTTATTTTCCTGTTTAGAATTTATGTCTGCTTGCTGTGCGTTTGATACACAGAATGCCGTACGTATTTCGATAATGAGCTTTAAGAGCAAAGAGATTTCAAACTAAGGATGCAGGAAGTTTTATAACTTTAAGCACGTTGTTCTTTAAGCAAAGTTTTTAACTAGAATTGCAATTTAAATACAACAACATGTGTGTGAAGAAGATGGTTTAAGAGATAGAAAGTGACGATATTTTAGGGAATCCATATGAACTTAACTTATTTATTGGCAGAATTGGTAAAGAGATATTTTCCTTTGTGCCTTACTTGCTTTGTTTTTCAATTGCTTTTAAGAAAAATTTCAAATTACTCCGACCATTCATTACAAAAAACACTCTTCCACAGAAACATCATTTAAATGATCTCTCGTTCACATTAAGACAATTGTGGTTTGATGAGAATCAACCAAAGAAAATATTCAAAATAAAGAGAGAAAATATTTGATTTTTATGAGGTGGTGGCTATAACAGGTAAGAGGTACTCGCAAAATGCAACATCAATTGCTCTGGATGTGCCAACAAACGTTACGGTTGTTAAACGCAAGTACAAGTGTTTCGTGTGAGTAAAATGGTTGCCAGGAAAAAATATCACTCACTCATATGCATACAGCAACCATTTAATAAATGCTCACACTCTCACACCCACCCAAAAAAAAGGTGAAAAAAGCTTCAAAAGCGTATGAACGCAAAAACCAATCAGGCATGCGAACAAATGGATACTGAAAGCATCAGTTTGATGGATGTTATGGCTGCTGATGCTGATGATGTTGGAGGCTGTATTGGCCATCATCTACCATATGTATAATGCAACAGAGAGTCAGTTTTAACACAATAATATATTCATTCGGCTGTTCAGTAGTTCACTAAAAGGATGCAGGTATGCGAATTCATTTCGAAACAGCGAAATGCGTTTGCATTACGTTGGAGATGTATGACAGCAGAGCTGTAGCAGGAAATGCTCTAAATAGACTTGGGCCCTGTATGTTGTCCATTTTAATAATTAGTTAGGCCTTCTAATAAAGGCTCTAGTTTTCTGTTCCTATTAAAGCCTATGTACTTAAAAGCAAAATTAATGCTTTTCACCACACAATGTAAGCCACTCATCTTTAACATGCCGATACTCAATGGAATTCAAGTATTCTTATCCGAAAGGCTGTAGAATTTGTAGGGCATGATTCCTTGGAACTTTGTGAATAGAAAATTTTGCTTTTAGACTTCTAACAAGACGGTAGGAGCTGTAAAGTGGAAACCTTGTGGTTTATGCCGATAACTCCAAAATGCTGGACACAGCAGAAAACTTAAGCAAATGCCTGACTACTGCAGTATTTTCTAAGCGGAGGACATATGTTGGAGGACATATGTTGGAGGATATATGTTGGAGGACATATATTGGAGGACATATGTTGGAGGATA
>QOCX01000268.1:234484-246029 GCA_005959815.1 Sarcophaga bullata
AGCAGACTTCCAGCGGAAAATCTGAGTGTAAATAAAATTGTCATGAAAAGTTTCTCAAAAATCTGCCGTTCGGAGTTAACTTTAAATAGCATGTCCCGCCACTCATGTATAAAATTAATACACACAAGACAAATGGTGTGGGAAACTAGGGTTGTAATGGCCAATTATGTATGTATGTATGTATGTATGGTTCAAAGGAATCAACCATGAATATATAATTCTCCATCACTTTTTTCCCTTTTCTTCAAAATCAATACTCGATGTGATATGATGGAGCGAACATCTGCTTTTGATGTTTACGTCTGCAACAAAGACGGTCACTGCTTGTTCGATATCAAAGCGATCATAATCAAAATGAATATTTATGGCATATTATTTCATCGTCTAATCCGGTTCAGCATGCGCAAGATTAAATAGATAAATTCATGAATTTTCTGAGTACAACCTCTTCTATACAGAGTTAGTTGAACGGTTCGATATTCCGAATATATGGCACATACATACATAATTGACCATTACAACCCTTCAGTCAGGATTACGGCTTAGCTTATCACACCACTTATGTTATGGTGTGTTATTTTTTATACATGAGTGGCGGACATACAGTTTAAAGTCGACTCTGACGACAGATTTTTTTTTTTTGAGAAACTTTTCATGGCAATTTTATTTACTCTCAGAGTTTTTGCCAGAAATCTCCTGAGAGGAAGTCGCCGAAGAAATATTTTTTTCATATTTCATTTAAGGATTCTGGGACCTGGTGTGTTTCTACTGGCCTTTCGTCTAATAAGCCAACACACTACCTACTTGACTACGGCGAATACATGGTTGCAGCCGCAAACACACTCGTGATAATATGTCGTCTGATCCGGATTATGCCGTATTTGTAGTGTGCCTTTGTTCTTTTGTAAATTCAAAATTTATTGTGATACAATGCTGGTTGGCTGAAAACAACATGTGAGTACACACATGCTATCTCTAATGATAATGCATAGGGATAATGTGGCCTAATTTGTGTCTGCTCTTATTCGATGTTGTTATTATTTTGTAGTGGAAAGTTCCCTTAGTACTGCGACCAAACGATCTATGGCACATCCCTAGTACCTTGTAAGGTATCCTTATAATGTATCTTAAAAGTTTCCTTCTCGAATGCATTAATGCTTCAGAGATTCCAAGAATATGACTCACTTTATTGGCACAGAATCTACATGTTGAACTCTAGATAACCACCATTCTGAACAAGTGTACTTAGGGTTTACAGTACCCTATCAACATCCTGGATATGATGTAACTGATTAGGGTTACCTTTTATTGTAACTTCCCAACATAAGTTTTAATTGCCTCAAATTCACTTGGTTTGAGAAAAGTCTTTGCCTCTGTTTAGCCTCTTTTTCCTCCTTTTCACTGAAGGGTGCTGGTGTCATCAATGGCGTCCCATATTGTCTTCGATTTAGGTTCATAAGAACCGAGTGCTCGACTGAGAGGCTTAAGGGTCAGATACTTTACTGTTTTTTGTACCTCTTATCAAAGTTGATATTGGATGTTGCTTAATACGGAGAAATATACACGAAGAAGAGAAACGAAACTACATTTATGTTGTTGTCCTGTTGTCCTTGGCGATAATTGGATATACTTCTTACGACTACATAAGTCTCAAATTTAAAACAGGAGAGCTTTTGTAAAGGACACAGTTTGGCTTTAAGATTTAGACTATGTTTCATTGACATCACAATGAAATTTCAGATATCAGTGAGTTAAATTGGATCGTTTGACATTTTTTTGATGATAGTTACGGGTCGTGAAGTGCATTGTGTCGGAAGTATAGAATTTATGGAGACTGGGGTTGAATAATATTGTTATGTTTTAACCTTTTAAAAACGTTTGAAATATGAGCTCGTAGATTGCAAATAAAAATAAAAATAAATTTGTGGTTCAATTTTAATTAAACTCTTTATTATTCACACACTTTTGTGTACCACTGTTCACAACTGATTCTAACAACAACAATTGCTTAATTTGTTATTCCTTTGTTTATGCTCTTTGCGATAAGCAATAACAATTACGACACAATTGTTCTGTAGATCTTTGTAACGGAGATCTTCAAACCACGATTGGTTTACTTCACACGCAACGTGTCTTCACACAAGTCTGACTGAACTTCTACTCCGACTTTGCATGCTTTGCCTTGCCATTTTATATAGCGACGTACACAGTCTGATGAATATTCTCGTAGGCGAAGGTTCTAGTCTTCGCCTTCACGGGAGTTCTATGAATGTAAACAACATGTCATTAAATAAGATGTTTACATTCATACATGTTTACTTGCTTGTTGTTACTGTAGGTTGTTTACATTTGTCCCTGATGTTGTTGTTGTTTGTTGTTTACTTGCTTATTCCTTTTTTTCGTTATACTGATGTTGTTGTTTTATTTTCGTTAATTAGGTAAACAAGTACGTTGTTTTGTTTTTGTAGTTTTTGTTTAACATTTTAATGTTAAACGATGTTACATCATTTCCAGTTTCGTAACAATATTATATTGTGACATGAAAAATTCTAAGCTCTTGCTATTTTTAAATTTAAATAAAAAATGTGTGTTTATTGAAATTTTTTTATATACATTCGAAAGACCTATCGTTCATATCTTCGTTACAGTTGGACTGGGTGAAAAGCATCTGAAATGTTTAATTCTGCATGACTTGGGCGCATAAATTAAAACTATATTTGGTAACGGGTTGTTTTGTCCTTTTTCGCCTATACATACATACCTGCTACTTAAGAAAGTCCTACAAGAAAAAGTCTAACGACGACAGATGGCACAATTTCGGTGACTAGCTTACATCACCTCCAGGTGAGTTGATCATGTCTTCAATTCGCTCGTGTAGAATATCGTGTAGAATGCCACATACATAATCACTGTCCTGTTGAAATCACATGCCATCTCGTGTCCTTTAATGAGAAAATTAAAACCAAATTAAATTTAATGACTGTTTGCTGTCTAGTTGAGAGTACATATGCTGATAATAATTCGATCGCTTTTATATAATTTTTATTCGTACATTAAGCACCACATAACATTTAAATTAAATTCACTTCTTTTTAATATTCAAACGACTTCCACATTTAAAGAGCCACTCGCCCTTATAATAAATGAATATGTTTAGAGCCACTAACGCCCACCACCACCACCACCAAGTGACTAACAAAAGATTAATTTTGGTTTGTATAATAAAAAATAATGCGATATTATTGAGTCAATTTAACAAAATCACATAAAAAAAAAGTTATAATTTCAACTAAATACTACAAATGAATGAGCTTTAACGACTAAATTTGTATCCGGCCCTTCACACACACACACACACACACAGAAATACATTTGTAAAGCAACTTATACAAACACACACAGTAACATTTCCATATACTTTGTATACAAGCTGACCCATTATGTTATTCGAAACACGTAGATCTCACTTAAGCCTACGTGAGTACTACAATCAAAATAAAGTTGCTGTCATAAAATGACAAATGCGTTGCATTTTCAAACCAAAAAAAAAAAAAAGAAAAACAAGGAAAATATGCTAAAAAAAGACGAACTTTTTAGTTTAACTAGAAACAAATTTTATTTCCACATATATTTTCCATTTTCTTTGGGGTTTTTTTTTGGGAAGTAAATTTTCCTGAAAAAAAAAAGAAAAACTAAACCACAAAGAAAAATTATTTTTCATGTAACTCATGTCGCTTAAATGATAAAAATTAGAAAAGTCGAGGGAAAATTACCAAAAAAAAAATGGAAAAAATAAAAAAAATTCTGAGCCTTTTTTAATATTAAATATGTTTATATAACAACAAAAACAACAACAAAAGGGAAGGAAAAACAAAATAAAAAAAAAACAAAAACAAAAACAAAAACTAGTTGACATTATAATTTTTATGAATGTGTGTCCTCATATTAGTGGTTATTGTGTACAATTTTCTTTTTTTTTTTTTTTGAATATGAACTCACATTCGTCGTTCTTTTAGATTCACAGAGATTTAGGGAAAAAATGTTACAAGAGTTGCCAGAAATAGCAGACACGTACGTGAGAGTGACATTTATTATCTGCACTTTTCCTAAGTTCATTCAACTAAGACGAGAAAGAGGAATAACAACTGACATGTTAATATGCTGAGCTACAGTGTTTTGGAATGGATGCTCTTGAAGCATCATATTCGAATACGAATTTAGCTGACGAAACCAAATAGTTAGGTAAAGCAGCTATTTAGCTATTCTAAAAATAATTTCTTTCTTTAATAACTAAGTGGCTTGTATTTCAAATTGTTCTTATTTCACATTTTTCTCAATGGAAAAAGGCTGGAAAACCAATCAGGCATGCAGTGGAACTTACATTGCGGCACATTACATATTGTGAGGATTAGCAAGAACATTGACACAAGGAAACAAAAGAAGATATTTTTGAAGAAGGAACAGAAAGTGATCTTAATTTGTGAAGTAACTTATGAAACTTTAATACGCCACTACATCTCACACTGGTGCATATGTGTCATTAGAAAATTATGCTTTGAAATCGCAAATATTTGACATCATTTAACAAGAATAGTCCAGTGCATGACTTCAAAAAAAAAAAAAAAAAAATAAAAAAGATTTGATCTCCCACAGCCACACAACCATTTTTTTTTTTGAGAACAGTTTTTGCATCTCGTTGAGTAAAGCTTTTCAAACATCTGAGTCCTTTAAATGCAGGAGTTCATCAATGACCTCCATGTCAGTTCATCAATGACCTCATAGTCGCAAATTCACATATGAACACAGCAGGCGGTAATATTATTTTCTCCAGACAGTCCCATACTATTTCGATTTAACCTCATAAGAATTTAGTATCCCAATGCCAATCTGATTTTCCGGATAGTATTGCTTTGATCCGTCCTTTGTACCTTCGATTCAGAATCAACTAAGCACACCTTTTGATGGCAGAGACTTTCATTTGGAAGACAATCGTAAGTTGCCCCATGGACTCGAAATATTTTATTCTAAAACTTTCGCTACTCTCCCAACATGCGTTGTTGATCTATTCGTATATCACAAGATTTTTTGGACCTACAAAAGAGTACGTAGCTTCCATAATAAACTTAGAAGACTTAATCTAAATCAACAAGTAAGGTTAACTCTACGTCGAGTACTTAATAAGCCTTTATATGCTTCCAACTCTACTTATGTTATGATGATTCCTTTTTGTTATTGAAGAATCCGTACAAATGTTGTTTGTATACAGTACCGGTTCAGAATGCTAGTTATTATTCCATCAGGCTCTTCCTGAATAACCTGATGCAAGCTTTAAATCTTTAGAAGTAGCCATAGTCTGCTTAGGTAGAGTGTTGGCTTATTAGAAGAGTGCCTGAGGTTCAATGCTTGGCTCAGACATCTTGAACACAGCGAAGTATGAAAACATAATCTCTTCGGTGACTTCCTCTCAGCAGATTTTTAACAAAAACTCTGGAAGCAAATAAAATTCCCAGGTAAATTTTCTCATAAATCTGTGGTTCAAAGCCGACTTTAAACAGTAGGTCACACCATAAATTAACACACACAACATAGGTGGTATCAGAAGCTAGATTGTTATCTTCTCTAAAGATTTATAATGACCAATTAAGAAAGTAACTACTCTTCTAAGTTGTCTAACAATGGTTTAAATTGGCTTTACCCCATCTGAACTGACTAGGTCCTCTACACTTTTGATTTGTTTTTACGTATGGTATGTACGGTATTCTAATGTCGTCTATGCATGTGATTATCACCGTTGATGCTGAGAGATACATTTCAATTTTTCTTTCGCTTTTTTTTTTTTGAACGTTTATGAGTTCAGTACTCTTAAGTTTGAAGTAAAAATTGATGGGGAGTTTGCATGTAATTTTCATCATTTCCATGCACAATTTTTTAAGCATTTCAATAGTGAACTGATTCACTTGAATTGTTATTTTTCTTTTTCTCTTTTTTTTTTGGTGTTGTAGACTGATAATAAAATTATTCCTGTACGATTACAGATGAAGTTGCAAATGAAGAGTTTCTTGGCAAAGAAGAGAAAAAAAATGGCCGCCCGTGTGTGTGTGTGTTCAGATAAGTAGCGGACTTATTTATAAAACTCAACACGTTTTCGGAAAATGGGAATATTTCGCTAAATGTTTTGTAAATGTTTCCGACTAACTTTGTAATTAGTTGCAGCAGCATTAAACGTAAAAGGAGAGGGGGGGGAGGAGTTGGAGTAAATTAAAATGAATATAAAATTACTTCAACAAGGAACCAAAAAGAGAAAATAATTTTTAATGCCCAAAATAAAAAAAAAAAGGGAAAAAAATCTCCATAATATTTATAAGGTATTTGTAGTATGCATGTGCTTAAGTATGTATAGGAGCTATAATATAACTGTGTGTGTGTGTGTACTTTGAAAAAAACTAAATTAATAACAAGCCTGCTGCTACTGGCTACTATCGCTACGGCTCTAAAGCCGGTATAATAAAATTTTATAATCGCTGTGCTGTACGTTTCATTTTCTGCTTGGCAAAATAATTCACTCACACTGTGGTCTTTGCGTTTTAATTTTTTTTTTTTTTTTTTTTGAAAATAAAAGCTGGCGAAAATAATTACTTTTACTCGGTATCAAGCGGTTTATGTTTTATCTCTCTTCGCTGTGAAATTAAGTTGTTGTTCAGATTGTTTTTCTCTTCCCGATTCGAATTGTTGCAATTTAGCACGTTTTATTCTCTTATGCTTTCTACAAAGTAAAGATATTTTCGTTAATTTTAGTTTGGCTAAGATTAAATTGTTTAAACTTTGTTGTTATTTGTATTCAGTAAATTACAAAACAAATTACAAAATTATTTAGGTCAAAAAGGGAGCCTAATTCTATCCAAACCCTTTAGTTTCTACTTTGGCTTTCTTAAATAAATTCTTTCCCTTTATAAAACACTGGACACACAGTACTTTTCAACACTCAAAACACTTCATGCCAGTCTTTGATAACCAGACATGATAACTTTACGTTAAAACGACTCTCAGGAGATGGTTACCAGTTGTGCCACATGGATCTTCTGTAGGAAGCATTAGTAATTTCGTTCAAATCGCTATGCCGATCGATCTGTCGCTATCACAAGTTTAAACTCTGCCCTTGGAATTGGAATAATCTTTTCCCCTTTTTCTGATAGACGGACTGACTGACAGATTCGAAATAACCAATGCTTCAAATTTAAACAAAGTCTGGAATATTTTTGAATTATTTTTATATCGGGTGGGTCATCTATCGATTTAAATTTGAAGCATTGCTTATTTCAAATCTGTCAGTCAGTTCGTCTATCTGTAACAAAATGCAGTATGTTATCTCCACTGAACGTAATAAATCGATTAACGCATGAGCAACGTTGGGAGTTATTGGGCCAACAAGAAACTACACGATGATATCGATTTTGCCAAAAAAAAATCATCTTTTCGAATGAAGATGAAAATGAATCTTGGTGCGTACGTTAATAAACAAAATTTCCGTAATTTGGGCTTTAAAACACACACACGTGGTCCTACAGAAGCCAATGCATCCATTACGAGTGATTGTTTGGTGTGGCTTGTGGAGCGGAGGCATCATGGGCCCTTATTTCTTTGGAAATGAGGACGGCCCAACTATTACGGTCGATAGAGACACCTATCGTACCATGATAACGAATTATTTTGTCCCTGCTCTTCATGGTGTTGCTGTTAACGATATTTGGTTTCAACAGGATGGTGTAACTTGCCACATATCTCATGCCACAATCGATTTATTGCGTCGAACGTTTGATGACCGTTTAATTAGCCGAAATATTGATGTCAATTGACCGCCAAGAAGCTGCAATTCGACACTGTTGGAATATTTTCTGTAGACGCCGTTTAAGAAAAGTATTATGCCAACAAACCAGAGACAATTGAGCTTTTCAAGATCAACATTCGTGAAACCATTGCCGAGATACGACCCTATATACCTAAAAAGTGCACGAAAAGTGGTGGGTTCGAATGAAGGAATGTGAGCCTATCTGCGGCAGACATATCAATAAAATAATATTCCAATTTTTAAGCGGAATAAAATTTTAAACCGTGTTTGTTTTATTGCATTTTTAAATTTAAATTTTTAAATCTTACGGAAACAGGAAGTTAATCTTTTATTCTGTGATTATACGACACTAAAATAAGGCAAATTTACACACAAAGATTTTTTGCTTTTATCTGCCATTCTACCTCTTTGGGTTTGGGCCACCTCAAAAGAGTTTGATTACGTTATGTGCGCACACTTCTTCTTCTAGAACTGTTGCATGACTGATCTTCGATGCTTCTAACGGTACTCTTACATATTTTCAAGCAATTTTTCATGTTCTAAAGTTCCGAAATGATTATTATTTAAATTTCTTGCAGTAAACATCTAAACAATATGCCGATGCCCGTTTGGATGCGTATGGGTAATGTAGGGAAACATTTAGTATTAATCATACGTCCCCAGTATCCCCAGCCAAAGTAACACATACGCAGTACTGTAAATAAATTTACATTCAAATAACTCTACCAATTTTAAAAGAAGAATAAAGTCAATCGTATAAGAAGAAATCATTATTTATTATCATTGCCAACCGTCCAAATAGTTTACACCTGCTGTAATCATGCTATCGAATCAACGAATTTTCATTCACTCCCCTTTTTTTTCTTCATTTAAAGTAACGATTTAAAATAGAATGACAATTTATAAAAGATTATCTGTCACCTTTTGTAAGACATATGTTGCACAATATTCAGGCAAGTTTAAGTTCTATTTTTTTATTTATTATGCTCGCATACAAGGGGGTATAGTGGAAGGCCTAATATGAGAGAAATCGATAATTTTTTTGTTTTTTTTTCATTCAGGAAATCCATATGTTTTCTATGATGGGCGTTTATTTATTTACTTTTTCTTAATTTAATCCACGTTTGTTTGCATTTTTTTTTTGTTGTTGTGTTTGTATTTTGAAACTGATATGTGACAATTTAATAGTTTTTCCATAAGAATTTTAAGAATTCATGCAAACAATTGAAAAAGTAGGTTTCAAGACACTTAAATAATCGCATGTCACTTAAAGATAAACAAAATGGATTGTGATTTTTTTTCTTTAATTTCTTTATTTTTTTATTTTTTGATTTAATTTAAAATACATTTGTTTGATAAGATTTAATTGAATGTCATTTTAATTTCATGCATATTTTTAAAAATTTATTTTTATTTTGTAATTTCTCATTGCTTCTGTAGTAATAACGCTTGCTAGACATTGGTTTAAAGGCGCTTCCAATTTTTAAATTTAAGCAATCCAAAGAAATCCTACAGATTTCATTGTGTGTGGAGGTAAATATCCGTCATGGCTTCTTCTAGGTGGAGTGCATTCTAAATGTCAAATTTTTCAAGCAAAGCTGTGTTCTTTACATCACTTCTAGTTGAGATGACAACGCCCTCAAATCGCTCATACAGAATACCCAATGTGGCACGGGTTGTGAGGCATGTAGCGCCATCCTGATGAAATCATATGTTCATATAGTTGGCGCCTAGACGATTCAGTTCAGGTAAAAAAGAAATTGGTAATCACTGCCCTATAGTGCTCGCCGTAGAGTGTGATATCCTTGACAACGTCTTCCTCTAAGAAAAAAAAATTATCGGTGACATAATTCATTATCGTTCGTCGTTTATTTTCAGTTCCGTTTAGTTCAGCTTATTTCGTGAGAGTGCTGTGCCAAGTTACGTGGCAAAATTATGCCACGTTTTGGTTTTTTTGTAAGGCCGAGTTCTTGTGGGCGACGTCAAATCGATTGATTCTGATTCTCCAGCACACTCTCGCACACTGACAGTTAATATCTTGCATTTCGAGGAAAGAGTGTTGGTTGATTTTTACTGAATTAATGGCCTCGAATTTATCTACCGCATTGCGAATTGTTTGCTTAGTAGGGCGAGTATGGCGAACAGAACACTCAACATTAATGCATATTAAAATCAGCTGACTCAGAAGCTTAATCCAGCGGGCTAAATTTTTTGAAAAAGAAAAAATGCCTTAGGGAATATAAAAAATTGACGAAATTGGGGTTCAGAAATTGGATTACAAATCCATGAAATATATATGCTCGCACAACGAGCAACTGTCTGGTGAGGAATTTGGTCAGACGGCGAGAGTGAACTTCATTTCTTTCAAGATGCAATCGACATTGCAGTGACTGTAAATGACATTCGTTATAGGAACATGATAATGGAGTCTCAACTGAACAGTATGGCTCTGAACGATATGTGCTTTCAGCAAGAAGGTGCCACTTATTACATCGCGCGTTACCATACGCAATATGATTTATTGTATCAAAAATTTCCAGAAAAACTTAACTGGCCATCAAGAGCATGGCTGCGCAAATAAACATGAAAAAGTCTTCTGCTTATCCAGAGGTTCGACGCGACATATATGAAATACAACTACATCCCAGTGGAAAAGTTATAGAAAATTTTGTGAAAAGAATAATAGACCGTTAGCAAAGTAGTGGCGGCTAACATTTTAATCCATACTTAATTGGAACATGTCTTCTTTAAATATCTTCTTACAAATTCAGAAGTTTCAGTTTTTCTTTCGTTCATTACACATTTAAGGGCTATCTGTGGTCATCTGTTAACATTATTCATTGCTTATTGATATCGTATATTCTATAAAATCATACACAATCATTTGTCTGTACACCCAAATATTTAAGAATAAAGTTTCAAATCAAAAATTCATAGAATTTCTAACAATATTTCAAAAATTTCTTCAACCATTGACCCTTTATTTGCGATTGTAAAACATTTTTGCCTTTTGGGGATTGTTGTTTAGCGATGTCAGTTTTGTTCGGTGTTGAAGGCAACACATTTTATTGACAGTTTGTTGCCATGGATTTCGTTAAGCCAACAATTGGTTTCACTTTGTTTTCTTTCATGTAAAACAATGTGGCTTGATTGGCAGTATGATTGTCATCTGCTGTTTGTTAAAGAATTTTCTTTTTAATTAATTTTTTTTGTTTGTTTTTACGAAGCACAATTTCAAGTTAAAATTAGCCGAATATCTCAAGTAAATTAGTTGTTGCTGAAAAAGAAAAACAGAAAACAAAAAAACAAAAATATTTCTGGCAGTTAAGAAATTAACATTTTTTAATTAACCTCCGAATGATGGCAATTCGGGTTAACAAAAAGGCTGCCGTAGGTAAGCCATATTTTTAAGAGGATATGTTTATAAGCGTTTATGTCGATAAAGAGTTCGAAAAGAGCTTATTGCTGGAATATCTTCAGTACAATTTTTCTCTTGAACATTGTTAAGGCAACTGGATAAATGCATACGAAGACAATCATAGGGGCTATGGACACGAGAAGGAATAGGTTTCTAATTTACTTACTTAACTGGTGATTACCACACTTTAGTCACGATTACAATCTAGCTTCTAGCACTACTTATGCTGTGTGTGTTAATTTTTATACAAGAGTGGCGGTACATACACTTTAAAATCGACT
>QOCX01000268.1:251728-261993 GCA_005959815.1 Sarcophaga bullata
CGAAATCCGCAATATGCAGTAAACTTTTCCGATCTTCTAGTTTTCATTGCATATTGGAAATCGTATGCGATTGTAAACAAATATCATCTGGATAAACAAAATAGGGGAGTTGTTGTAAGATACTGTATGGAATTCCTACTTTCTTGGAATATTTGCGACACATGACGTCATTCAGAATCTTTTAGAACAGTTCATATTAAGGGATTATTGGATTTAAAACTAGTATTGGTAAAGGTTAATGGATTGCACTTTTATATGCAGCTTTGATGAATTGTTTTCTAAATTCCTACTTCATGCTTTCCATGTAGCTGTTGCAGGAAGCAGTCTTGAAATCGATGATAAAATAGATTTAGAAGATGGGCAACTTTGTAAATCACTTTTTATTTTATAAGCAGCTTCTATTTGTTCGAAACTCTCTTTCTTCATTTAACAGATTCTTTTATTGTATTTCACCTCATAGATTTCACTGCAACTGTCTTGCATGTGGTGTCTCTATCTTACTAAAAATGCTGTGCAGCTATCATGACTCATTTAATTTGATTGCAACAAATCACTGTAAAAGCTTTAAGTGAAAACAACAATGCACCTCGTATATTTTGAATATGTAAAGAATTTGTGAGCATTCAAGTGAAAGATTATTTAAGCCAACATAGACTGAATTGGTTAAAAAAAAAAAAAAAAGGAGGAAGAAATAAAAATCAATTGCGTTTTAGTCCAAATGCATGTAAGTGGTTCTAAAAGTGAAATGAGTTGCCGTAAAAAAGTAAATTTTGCAAATGCTGTCTGTTTTTCCTATTAAAATCCTTAAAAAAGGCGAATGAATTAATCTTTCACAAGGCTTTTGCCGTAATGCCGCTAAAGAAATTCAATTGTGCTGCATTATGTGTGTGTTTCAATTACATTCTACTCATGCCATAACTTTAAAACTTTTCTTAAATTTCGAAATATTTTACAGCAGTTTCACACTCTCCATAGAAACATTTTCTTTATTGACCATTGCTTGCGTTTTCACTATCATCGTCATTCTTATTATTGTTGTTTTTTCTCTTTGTTTTATTTAATCAACTTTCAAACGCTCATCCATCTTATTATAATGCGATAAATATTCATTTCCTTTAGAATATTGCATCCTACCGCAAACACATGCACGCACACACTTCTCTCTACTACTAACAATCCAGTACCGTAGACAGACAGCGAAAACAATAACGAAGAATAAAAGGAAGAGTCAAAAGAATTCCCAGAGACATACGTATCCGTTATACAGTCAATGTCTCACAGGCGTGATTTGAATATTTTTATTCACTTTTTATGCGCTTGATTTGCTAACGTTTGAATTTATTTGCTTGATTTGTGTGTGCAGCTGTATATACATACATACATACATACGTATATAGGGTGAACCGTATGGAGGTTTATGTCATTGAGAATGATGTGGCGTTTATTTCTGGAATGAATTTAAGACAGAAAAAAATCACGCTCAAACTAGACCTCTTTATAATCCTAATCCTCTCTCTTTCTCAAAACAATTTGTGGCATGCATTTCTTTGTAAATATTTCCAAGTGTGAGACTAGGCAAGAGTGTTTGTGTGTATGTATACACACACACACACGCAAGTGAGTGTCTATTTCCATTCCTATTGTAGACAACCTAAGTAGAGCTGCTGCTACTTTTCTTCTCACTTCTTCCTTCTTAAATTCCTTGTTTTTTTTTCTTTGAATGTGTGTGTATGTGTTTCAGTTTTTTTTTGGTTCGTTTTCTGTCGAAATCTTTGAATGCCTGCTCTCTGTATGTGTTTAAAATTCCTCAAACATCCATTAGATTCGTATCATTTTTATTATTGTTGTTGTTGTTGTTTTTATTACTGCTATACGTTTCAATCCCTCGTTTTGATTGCATTTGGATTTGTTGCAAATACATGCTCAAACACTTACACATATAGCCAGCCGCTTGAAAACCTAAGTTTTGTTGTTGTTGTTGTTGTGTTTTTTATATTTTTTTTTCTTAAATATTTTTTATTGATGCTGCTGCTTGTTAGCTCGCTTTTTTTGCTGCTGTATGTCAGATTTATTTATTTGTATATACATGTGTGTGTATTGTAGTCACATACATACTAGAGAGCATATATCCTTACTGTATGTATGGTATGGTATGGTATGGTATGGTATGGTATTGGTATATAATTGTTGTTGTTATTCTAAATAGTACGTTTTCGATCAAAATTAATGCCTTCACGTTTATAGTCAGAGTGAAAGAGAGTTTAAGTAAGTGATGCGACGTGTTTAGTTTTATTTCGATTGAAATTTAATTTTTTTTATACGTTATTACCATTGCAAATACCCTTTACAGCAGGCATTAACTAATATTCATAGCAACACCATGGTATTTATGCTACAGAAAGCAATCACATTTGTTGGTAAACTTGGAATGCCATTATAGGCCAGAATTCTCTCGTATATATTCCGATAAATTTTTGTGAGAATTTGAATAAAAATCGTTCAAGTGGACATCTGGAAAAGCAATTTTAAGAGTATCAGCCGACTTCTTTCAGGTTATAGACTGTATATCGTTTGTATCGCTGCATTTATATTTTATTTTAGCTGCATGAGAACTATCTATTTCGATAACTAGTAAGAGTGTGAAGTTGTGTTAACATTTCTGTCCAGAGAGCTTTGGAAAGTCAAAGTGAATCGCTTAATTCGAGGAGAAAATACATGAAGATAAATTAAATGAAAAAAGTTGTCTTTACGAAGTTCATACAGCATTTGGTCCAATTATGGTCAATTTAATCAGCCTAGTGAGCTAGGAAATTGTGGAGTTATTTATAGATTTCTCACTAATTTTAATCTTCAACAAAGAAAAAAGGTGCCTTCCGAATGCTGCAATAGCGCAATGATTGAAGAATACGCTGATATGTCAATTCGTTATCGTTTTTAACTTGTGGGTTTTCGTTCTTCGAATATCTAAAAAATTTTACCTAAGCGTCTTAGGTCATAAGCATATAAAATCCAGCTCGTATATGAAATGAGGTCAAACGCCTATCGTTCTTATTTAATTTTTTGCTGATTAGATCATGCAACCTCAAGTCGCTGCTGACACATGCGGGAAATTTTACTTTAAAATCAAATATCATGCACCACATCTATTAGAGATTATATAGGGTCTTCCAACTGGGACTTCTGAACTTTGACAGTTGAAACATTTCTCATATTCATTGTCATTAATTCAGTCAAATCACCATGGACAACCATATACAACGATGGGTACTCGCTGAATGAGGTTTGGAGCAATTTCATCAAAAAACTATCTTCACCGACAAGGCCAGTTTCTGAAAAGTTGGCTAAGTAAACAAAAATGTCGACTGTAGGGCGATTTCAATCCATTTGAGATCTAAGAGCGTCCAATGCATTCCGAAAAAATCAGTGTTTGTTGTAACTTTTGGACTAGTGGCGTCATTGTGTCATATTTCTTTGAGATCGAGGATGAGTCAATGGTTATCAATTTCTTTTGGTTTGAATTGGATGATCTGGATACCAAATATATGTGGTTTCAAGAAGACGGTGCTACGTGTAACGTAGCTTATGCCACATTCGATAGTTTGAACAAGCGATTTGAGGGCATGATCATCTCACATGGAGGTGACGAGAATTAGCCACCGAGATCGTACAGTTTCGTTTCGTTAAACTTTTTCTTGTGGTGTTTTCTTAAGCCGCAGGTGTATGCGAATAAGCCGCATCCCTCAGCGGTAATTGAAGCGCCATGATAATGAAAAATTGTTGAATATTTTCCAGAGAGACATTTGAAAGATGTTATGTTGTAGACATTAGGGCATCAAGAGGCCTTCTCACACACACACTTTATTTTATCGACATTATAAGACCGAAAGAACTTAATTAAAGACCCTATAAATATAAAAAATTTCATTATAATATTATTTCTGCCTCTGTCAAGTTCTTAGGCTTGCTGATCATTATGAAAAAAATAATACAACTGCCCCAAGTAGCATATCAAGTTAGAGGTTTTGATCGACTATATCCATTTGTAGTTGTTGTTGTTGTTTTTTGTTGTTTTGTAATGAATTTATTTATGAAGTAAAAGTGATTTCATGTATTTTATTTGTTCGCTCTCTCTCTCTCTCTATCTCTTTCTCTCGCTATAGTTTTAGTTTATTTTGTTTTGTTGCATATTTTATAAATTTATGATGGGTTTACTTGGATATGCTGTTGCATGTTGAATGTAAAATTGATTTGCAAAAAAGAAAAAAAAAAAAGAAAAATAAAAAGGATTTGTTTGCACAATTCGTATTTATTTTATTTGTTTAAAACATTGAAAGTGTTTGTAGTTTTATGTGCTTGCAAAAGGTGAAATTCATGTAATCGAATATGAATTGTTGGCATAGATTGTGAAATATTTATTGGAATACCAATATATATTGGCAATAAAAAAAGAAGGACACGTTCATTGAAGTTTAATTTTTTTTTTTTTTTTTATAATGTGAATTGGTTATTGTATTGGGAATAAAATTAGAATTACGAATCTCACCCCACTCAAACTGTGTGTGTGTGTGTGTGTTAATTTTATTTATGAGTGACTGGACCTACTGTTCAATGTCGACAGATTTGTTGAGAAAATTTCAAAACTTTTGTCAGAAGACTGCTGAGAGAGAAAGTCGCCGAAAGAAATACTTTTTTTTTATATTTTGTTTCTTTCGAGATTTCTGTGCCGGGGGTTGGCTGGCTCTTGTCTAATAAGCCAGCACACTAAGTACTAGACTAAGACGATTTCCACAGAGTCATGTCCTAATCCTAATCCCCCTTTTTTCTCTCAGTGCTGGAATGTTTTATTTGCCATTCCATTTTAATAACGAACTGTTTACTAAGCAATAAGAAGGCCGTTTAAAGCCAATTATGGAGTCTTATAAGGTCTGAGTTGATTAACTTTTTGCTAAATGCACAATACTGAATAAGGTCCTCAGCATAACTGAAATTTAGTTTCCTACTGAATGCAAAAACCATGTCAAAGGTTATGGTTTCAACTGCTTTTGGTCATACACTTTGTGCTGCTCTTATATTTTCATTAACTTTCTTACCATGATCTTACGAAAATGTCTCCACTGCGTTTAGTATAGGGAATCTCATGAAATATTCATGAAGGCAACACGGGGCAAACTTCAGTTCAATTGTAATGCAATTAACGGCAGAATTTAAAGCGATTTAATGCTGTTTAGCTGCAGTATTTAAACACACCGTAATGCTTTTAATGAACAATATATCACTGGTAAGAACAAATAACTTCTAACCAAAGGCTTAACAGTAAGTACACGAAGGAATTGTTACATAATGAAAATTACAAAAGAAAACTTTATTCAATTTGTAAAGATTTTTTATTTTCAATTTTCATAATTATAAAGCAATGCACTGCCATAAATATTTCCAAAAATAATTATAAAAACATTATTGTGTTCTATCTTTAACAGCCACTGTTTAGCTTTTTCTCTATTTTCTTCTATAAAACACTCTCCTATTTAGTTTCTACAAAAAATAAATTGAAAATTATAATAAAAAGAACTTTTAAATTTATTAAACACAGCAAAAAAACATCAAAAGATAATATCGAAAGAACAAGACCATCAAAACAAAAACAAAAAAGCAGAGAAAATAATTTAAAGTGGCTGTCTAATCGGTTGACCCACCCGGTTGGTGGTTGTTTAATGCAATAATGAAACATATTTTATGGAAATTATTTGCAGTCGAACGTGTATTGCATTGAATTTTCATGCATTTTAATTAAAAAATTTCTTTTTTTTTTAATTATTCATCGTTTATACCCTCATATACTTTTATTCTTTTTTTTATTATTGGTTGCTGCATATTTCTTTAGCTGCAACGATAAAGGGGTGTATAAAATTAATTATGAATGCAGTCTTTTAAAGTCTGCATGAATATTTAATAATATTTGCAGAGAGTATTTTAGTATTTTCATTTCGTTTCGTTTTTATTTTATATTTTTATGCGATTTTATTCGATTCAATAATAAATGCTAATAAATGGATTTAAGAAAACTATCGTTGAATTAATTTCAATGAAAAGGTAGCGTTAAATATTAAATTGATTATCCTTGAATGTTTTGCAAAGTGAATTTTTGTTTGCTGCACAAAAACTCGGCTTGCCAAACCATATGCTTTTTAGTCGTTCAAACCATGAAGTCATTACACAAGAAATTCTTGGTTTTCTCTGTAACACCTTAAGTATTTAATGCCATCTTTTGATATTTGTATGCTCAAATAAAATTTGAAGGCACTGTGGCTTGAAACCCTACCAATTTACGGACTAAAGTATGAGGCAAGTCTGGTCAGACTTTTCTTTTTGCTGTGTGTTTGATGCCCTAAATCATGTATTAAAAGAGGTAGATAAATAGAAAGTAAAGTGACTACTTGATCTCAATAGGGAGTGTGCAACATATCGAAATACTTCGAATATCTCTAGAAGCTATTGTGATATAGGTCATGTTTATGTAGAAAATAATAATGTGTCTGACACTCCTGGAAAAGTTGGTACATTATAGAATTAGTTCAAACACAAACAGCTCACAAAAACTTTACACATTAACGAAGGTATCGCCCTTATAATCATTCCGTCAGGATTACGATCATGTTTCTCACAACACTTATGTTGTGTGCGTTAATTTTTATACATGAGTGGTGGAACCTACAGTTTAAAGGCTTCTCCCAACGACAAATTTATGAAAAGCTTTTCATGGCAATTTTAATTAACTCTGAGAGTTTTTGCTAGAAATCTGCAAAGAGAAAGTTGTCGAAGAATTATTTCTTAGTATTTCATTTTGTTGGAGATGTCTGATCCGGTGTTAGAACCATGGCTTCACATATAATAGGCCAATGTACTACCTACTAGACTACGGCGATAAGAAATATGTACATATTGTTTGCAATTAAAGTGAATACTCGTTAGAACGTACATCATATAAAAGATTGTGCAAGCGGTTCCAATGTCTCTAGACAACATTGCTTGAGATTTAACAGTTAAGCTAATATGGGGTACCTGGACACGATTAGCCAGTAGTCATTCTTAAGAAATTTTTTTACCAGAATTAGTTCAAAGAAATTAAGACGTCAGTTTGGTATTCTTCTACTGAGAGCCCAATAAATGATCCTACACGGACTCCAAATATTTGCGAAGGAAAAAGTCTGGCCTGTTAATGATATTCGATAGACATAATAAGCGATAAGTCTGTACAACAATAATAGCAAGTATCTCATAGGGCTTTTACATATCTTAGAACAACTTCTGCAAAAGATGTAAAGGCGAGGAAATCCACACATATATGGCGTTCAGGATTTATTAATAGAACTTGACAAGACATCTGAATTTGTATAAAAATTTCTTCTTTTATTATTTTTATTGTAGGCGTGTTGAGGTATTAAAGTATTTCAATCATAAGGTGTATAGTATTGTGCCAATGTCGTTATTTCGACAAACCTCAAGTTCCTGGTTAGTCTAGATAACTTCCTGTCTAGTATTTCATAAATGTATACATATGTACCTTCTTGTATGCTCTAACAGCTCATTTTAATGATTCGCTCAAAATATGAGCGACTATGATCCTGTACAAAAATTTCTTGAGTCAATAATTTTCGGTCAAAAGATTGTTTACTACTAGAGGCTAGTGCTATTATAACGGGATATGGTTTTGCCTAATACTTCATAAGTGAACATGTGCTTTCTTATATTAACATACTTACTGCAGAATTTGGTTATTCGGTTTCGTTGGCATTCAAAATATGAACAACTCCGGTATTGTACAACGATTTCTTGAGTCTACAATGTCCAGCCAAAAAGTGGTTTACTACTACTGCTTAGTCCTATTAGGATGGATGAAAATATTGGATTTCCTAGTTAAAAAATATGAAAAATTTTCAAAAGTGAATGAAATTTTTAGTTTCCGATGCATTTGCTTCATGGAAGTTAGTCCGTTGGTGACGTTCAATTTTATCGTATTTTTTTCAGTATTTGGATTGCTATTTCAACACAGTTGTCTTGCAGTGCTTCAGTTATTTTCATACGGGAAACTTCACATGTTCCTACAAAAAATTGTCACAAGGAAATAAATCGGCTAAGTTTTTAGTGGCGAATGGATTCTAATGATATCGTGTACCATATGGCAAGTGGCACTATCTTGTTTAAACAATATGTCAAGCTGGAAACACGGAAAATCTACTTTCATTTTGGACAAAAAAATAAATGAAATTAGAAATCATGTCACAATACTTTCCTTTATTGATTGTAATGTTGCTCTGGAAGAAGCACTATACTCTTCTATTGCTAGGCAATACACCGCACCAAACAGTATAACTTTTAGCGTGCATTAGAAGCTATTGAATTGCCTCTTCACATTAAATTCGAAAAATTTGTTCCTTGAATAAGCTTTTTTTTTGCTAAAAAGATAATTTTTCTAGAAGAACACATTTCTCTCACATCACGAATTTCTATACTAAAATTCAAGCATTTGTAGCCAGTATTTTTAGGGTCATTGCTGTCAACTAAAGGGAAGATCATCCATCCTACCTTTAACATTTAAAGTTAACTTTATCTTTGAACTTGCCATATTATATGTATTATTTTCGATATGGCAATAATAAAATAAACATCACAAATAAGAAAACACGTCGTTGCCATTGCGTTTTTAAAGAACTTTTTTTAAAGTGGCAAAAAGTTATCGATATTGCTCTGGCAATGCCATATTTTTGTTAAAGTTAACTTTATTTTATCTGTAAGTTGTAATAACGAAGATAAGTTAAAGGTAACTTTACAGTTAACTTTAGCTAAAGGTACCTTTAACTAAACCCAACTTTAATGGTAAGTTGTAATAATGGCCCTTAGTCTATTTATTATGGGTTATCAAATGTCACGAATCTTTTTTTTTATACTGAAACACCAAATACCATAAAAAATATTGCTTAAAAATTAAATCATGTTTAAATTCTGTATTGTTTTGATACTTTAAATATTTTCATGAGTTTTTTTCGTTGATGTTTAACAAATCTTTTCAAAATCAAAATATTTACTCTAGCAATTTTCCATGCGTACAAGAAAACTCATCAAAAATAGATTTTCACATTTTTAAAGAAAACAATAATAAAAACAACAATCTTTTTAAAGTAAAATATCATTTTGGCGTTTATGCCCATGGCAAACATGCGAACGCCACGTATAGAAGACCACCATAACCATCATCTACTTTATTTATTACAACGTGGCTGTGTCTTCATGTTCGAGCCATTAGAAGATTATTGTAAAATGTACAATATTTATTACATAAATGGATACGTGACCAATAAAAGAAATATTTAAGCAAGAAATCAAGGAAAGAATATGGCCACGAGAACATTGAAAAAAAAAATAGAAGCGTAAAAAGCACGGAAAATACAAATGGAAGTGGAAGAAACATAGAAATTTAATGTGAACAATTTACAATGCCATCAGAGTGGCAGTGAGGCAGAAATGAAAGAAAGAAGTTTAAATTCTGTGTGAATGTGTGTGTTTGTCTGTGTGTGTAACGACCAGACAGTCAATGTCTGCCTTACATTTTTTTCTTTATTTTTTTTCAAATCTCTATGGCTTCATGTGTTTGTAAGAATATTTTGTTGCATTGTATGTGGAGTACATTTAGTGGCTGCCTTTAATATCGTTTGTTTCACTTTTTCAATAGCAAATGACCATTTTCGTGTTACACACACTCATACAAATACACACACATTATGTTTAAATATTTACTCGTTCATATATGTTTAGAACGAGTCCTTGAATCTCCTCTACTGCCTGTGTTTGGTATAGAATAGGAGAAAAAAAGCATAAACAAGTGGCAGGCAGTCATACAATGTTCTCAGGCATTCATTTATTGTTGTTGTTCAAGTTTTTATGAATGCGAGTGTAGCAATAGTTTTGTTTCTCCCTTTTTATTGTTGTTTTCTCGCTTTAAAAGCAATCCGGGAACAAACTGAAAAACATTCGTTGAAGTTTAAAACATTTGACTTGGCCAGTGTCCTCGGAGAGCCATTTAAACTCAATATATTGAGAGAGAGAGATATTGTTTTGCTTGAATGCTAATGTTTAATGTAACAATGTTTTTAAGCTTTTTAGTTAATAAAATCAATTTTTTTCTCTCTCCCTTTGGTTCTATGTGGAATTTTAATTCGGTTAAGTATGCAGAATACAGCGAACGGAAAAGTTTCTTAATGAAGTTCTTA
>QOCX01000269.1:0-18690 GCA_005959815.1 Sarcophaga bullata
ATAATAATAGTAATAATAATAATAATAATAATAATAATAATAATAATAATAATAATAATAATAATTGATGCCCTAGTACTTCTCAACCAACGCAACCTATTTATGCAGAGCCCTAATATCGGCTCTCGACAAAGAATTTAAACCTTCGGAGAAGTCAATACCAGGTTCCTCAACCTCATCATACCAAGGACAGTTGCAGAGAACGCTTTATAGTCTGCAACTCTTCATCGCAACGTACCCTGCAATTGTCCACTTGGGGTATACAAACATCTAAATATAACATCCCGATCCACCTCCCCTCCAACGCCTCTGCTCTTCCTCTTTGACTCCTTCGTAGAAATAGCAGATTAGAGGATCAGGACCAACTATCGAATCGCTCTCAGAAACGAGAGCATCCGCCCTCTCATTGCCAAGTAAACCGTTTTGTACTGGAACCAATCATAGATGGATTTGATCTGATCCAAAGGTCCTTAAGGACTCCTTGCACTCGCTCACAAATTGTGATTTACAATAGACTGTCAACAAAGATCATAAAAGATTCCGAATCTGAAGTGGGCCTACTAGCCACTAGCTTAACCATAAGGATAGCAAACACGCTACAGTCATTTTGTAACCTAAAGTGGAGTTCAAAACCGACATCTTTATAGAAAACTCCAGCATATATGCCTAACCTCGGTCCATCTGCGAAAATGAGTAAACCTCTCTACCACTGGATTACCCCACGTTTCCATAGTGCCTCAGGCAAAATATAGTCGCTGTTTTTCTCTAAAGTCCGTACACCCTTTAGGAAAGTCAATGTTTAAAATTCTGGAGTGTCCTATAGAGCGCTGTTTCTAGCAGCTCGTTTCCCTAAGACGTACAAAACAAACGGAGTCAGGCAGAGCATAGTATCAAAAGCTGCTTGGGGACAACTCTTCCTCACTCCAGTGATACTCAAGAAGGCAACCCGCTCAGCCTTATCCAAGATTTTCCGTGGGAAATTCTTATACAAGGCACTCCACCAAACAACACAACCATAAGTATTAACCGGTCTAACAATTGCCAGATATATTCTGTGAATGGCCCTAGGCAAAAGACCCCAGCTCTTACCTATGGAGTTCCTACACTGATAAAGAGCATTATGTCCCTTTTTCGTTCTTTCCTCGGTGTTTATTTTCCAGTTCAGTTTACTATCCGGAATAACACCCGTGTAATTGACCTCAGAAGACAACGGGAGCTCCCAACTACCTAACCTCTGTAACCTGAAGGTTTCAATTTTGTTCTTACGCGAGAACAAAACTAGGCCTGTCTTATCGGAATTTATACTCACACTTCGTAGCCCATGAGGATAAAGTTCCAAGCGCAGACTCCATCAGTTCCCCCAGTTCCCGTAGACAAAAATTTACCATCTACCAGAATAACCACATCATTGACGAATGCTACAGCGTTAAAGTCCCTACTTTCCAGACACCAGGAGCCACAAGGGAGGGAATAGTACCCCCTGTGGAGTACCCCTGGTTGCACGCCTAACGCTAGGATATCCACCCAGAATTGAACGCAGTAGTGTATTACCCAGCATGTGAGTGATAAACCGTACCAACCGACATACTCAACAGAGATCGGTCTATGTTTGACCTGAAACCCCAGGTCAGACATCAAAAACGAAATATGAACAATATTTCTTCGACGACTTCCTCTTAGTAGATTTCTGGCAAAAACTCTGAGAGTAAATAAAATTGTCATAAATAGTTTCTCAAAAATCTATCGTTCGGAGTCGACTTTATAATGCTTTCACACCGAATGGTTTTAACGCAAAAGTTGGTTTTAACGTTAAAGCTAAAAATAAAACCTGGTTTTACCATACAAAATTATTGTGTTAAAACCATCTTAAAACCTTTTTTGAATTGGTTTTAAGTTGGTTTTGTAAAATACAACCTTGTTTTCGATGTACTAAATCAGAACTACCAACATTGAAATTTTGAATACAGCTGGAAAAAAAAAACAAATCAAGTATAAAAATACAGGAAGCCAGTACATAAAACTACTTGAGTTCCAAGCACTTCTTCACTTTTTATAAATAGATACACTATTTCAAAGTATTATTTTACAATATTTAGAATAATTTTTAATTTATTGTTCATTTCTCAATTTTTCTTATTTTTAATTTTTCTTAAACAAAAACAGCTTTTGCACAGTCATAAATGTAATGAATGTTAAAAACAGATTTAAGAAAACTTGTAGTGTGAACGAAAAATCAGCTGCTTATGGTTTTAATGCTAAAATTAGGTTGTATCTTTTAGTGTGAAAACAGTATTAAACTGTAGGTCCCACCACTCCTGTATAAAATTAACACACACAATATAAGTGGTGTGAGAAGCTAGGCCAAAATCCTGACTGAAGTGTTGTAATGGCCACTTAAGTATGTATGAATTAACAAATCCAACTTACTTATAGCTAAAATATAGGTTCTTACCTTCTCACTTGTTTTAGGAACAAGTAACCTATAATCAGGATCGCTCAAACCCAAAATCCTATCTCTTAGGATCCACGGTGTCTGAATAAGAGCGACATCAACTTCAAGGCGGCTCAGGGTTGTTAGCAGGTTATGTGAGGCGGCTTCGCAGTGATGCAAATTAATGAGCACCACTTTCAGCCTCCTCCGGGTTTCTGATATTGCCTATATCCGGATGACGGAAACTTAGGTATGCCAACCCATACAACACTACGCCACCCTTTGCCCTTAGCCACTGAAGTGATGTTTGATTAATTGCGATCCGAAAATCTCATCCTTTTCTTTTACCACCAGCAGTCAGGGAATTGGCAACTATCGACGAGTTGGTGTTCAATCCATTTCGTTCTCAATAAGTTCAGGTATCCCATTCACCTGCCGAAAAGTAGGCGGAACGTCACGAATTGAGCGATCACCAAGGCCTTTACTGCTTTCACAAGGAACTTTACAGTTCCCTCATTTTCGCTATCCACTACCTTCATCCCTTTGGATCAACCGATGGAGTATATGCGGGCATTACTGCCGTTACAGCTTTCATCCATATTTCTTCAATTAGTTCCCATCTTTCAGGAGATGTTTTGCCATCTAAATCTAACCTGCCGATGAAAGCCAATTGGAGGAAAGAGTTTGTTCCCCGGCTCCAACGTTTTTTTTTTGACGGTTTGACCCGGAGAGAGGCATCTCGTCAGATCTATTTCTTTTCATGACACCCTTCTTTTGGGATAAAAGATTTGCGAAGATTTCTACCCCCTTTCCTTCATCCATAGAAGAAGGAATACCAACAACTTTACTCTTCACTGGAGGTTTGAAGACTCGAGAAATCTTCTTTACTCCAGTTGGTAGTTAGATTGCGGGTCGAGAAGATCACCTAAGAGACATCAGTTCGAAAACAGTTCTCTCACGATATTAGGGTAACCTTTACTTATGCACCACATCACCAAACAGGTTGAACATATGCCCCCACATTGCGACAAGATTGTTACCCAGGTGGGCGTCAAAATATTTAGTTCGTCCCGCAATATAAGTCTTTACGGCAACAACACAACGTATATAGTAATATTGTTAGAAAATATATAAATGCAATTATAAAGTTTTTACTATCGCCAAATTCAGCAGTGTTATATGACAGAACTATACATGAAATTCTTTGCTATTGAGTGATAACATTGCTGGAATTGAACGTCATGTAAATTACAGGACCAATGTGCTTGATCTCGACTTCAATGTTGTAGATAAATTGCCCAATTTCTACACCTTACGTTTGACGTTGTTGTTAAATAGAATTATTTTTATATATTAAATTATAGCGTACATTTTCTTCTTCTCTTGTGTAGTCTTTTAGAATGGACTTTGAATTTAAGTCTGTCGCTTGTATTCCTTAGTCATTTGTCGCCCGCATTAGATTGCGGTTCCAAACATCAGCAAAACCCTGCACCGGCAATCACATTTCGGTATTGTTTTCGTTGTTCACCATTAGAGTTGAGTTTTAGCTAACGCCCGGAAGGTCTCACGATCTCACATGATTAATATTAGTCATGACTAGGTTTTTTGACTGGTGTCTTCGATGTCTTCATATTCTCATCATAATTGCACTTCGGCGTGCTCTTGCGCGCTTATTATTCTTATATGTATAATTTCATATATATTATTATTATTATTTCTGCTTGAAAATTATTTTGAGTGTAATAAACAATCTAAAGATTCATCATTGACTAATTTCATTTATGTACATATGTATGAATTTAAAATTCATTAGACCCCCCCCCCCCCCCCCCCTTATTATGTCATTTTAACATAAGAATATGTTACTATTAAAATTTTTCACTATTATTATCCCTACTATTTGTATCATCATTATCACCATTATTATTTATTATTATTATTCCTGCCCTTATATTAATTTAAAATTATTTTTATAACTCTTAATGCAATTAATATAAATACTATTATTAGGCATTAACATAAAGCTTACTATAAATACATACTTTTTTATTATTATTATTCATTTCATACTTTTTATTGTATTTAAAATTTTCTATTATTACTATTCTTTATGGTTATTAATAATAGTCATTGCATTTTAACTATTATTATAATTATTATTAATATTGTTTTTAATTAATATAATTTTGTTTAATTATACTTTCATTTCTAAATACGAATGCGTACCATAAATATGTTCAACTTTTTTGCTTGCAACACAAATCAACCCTGTTTATTAGGGATGAGAGTTATTGTAATCGTAATCTCAATCGAAAACTTCGAAATGTCGTCTTTAGTTTTCTCAATTTTATTTATTTTAATCACTGAGTTGTCTGCGATTTTAATGTCAGAAGTTTTATTTTTTTCGTGTGGTAATATCGTTGTAATTATACGGGCAATTCGTGTATTTCTTTGAATTTTATTGTCTTATTAATATAATATTTGTAACTATACGTCGTTTGTATCGCGGTCTATATATTTTTATAAATTTTTTATAACTTGTAAAAAAAAGCAATCCGATACATTTTTTTCTTTGGGTTACATATTCTGTGCGCATATTTCTTGGGGTAAAAAAATAGGAAATCAAAGCTAAGATTAAGAATTTCGAGTGAGTAAATAAGATTAATTGATAAAATAATAAAGGAGAAGGATCTATCTGTGGTAAATTTATCATTAAGTAAATATGTGTTGAATTTAAATACGTGGAATTACATATATATAAACTACACATTCATATTTCGGGCTGGGCAAATGTTAATATTTGAACTTTTTAGTATATTAAATTTGCTAGAAATGGTTTGACACATCTTTAAATACTCAATCTAGTCATTTTGTTTAAAAACTGAAGTTGCTTCGTTGCCAGCAAATATACAAAAAGGCAGGTTGGACTGAATAAATTTTCTTTTGTAAACTATGGTTTTGTTGTTACTAGAGTGGATAGGTCATGTACAGTGGGCAGGAAAGGAATGTAAACAAATTGCAAACCCCACTTAAGTCCAAATATTTAATTACACTACCCTACATAAAACGACTTAGTAAAAAACCGTGAGAACGGCCAAATTGTACAACAACTCTGTACCAATCAATACAACTATTCACATGATATCTATCGATATTGTCAGTAAACCACAGCACACCGTGGAGATTCCCTAAGAGCAATTTGAAAAGAACTGTAACTATTTTCATTTCAGACTCAAAACCAAAGGACTTGAAGGAAGAAGGAATAAACTGCCTGGGCAACTAAAACGTTGTCATCATTGAACCATTTTAATCACGCAAACTGTCTTTATAATTCCTACTAAGGATTCGATTATGAGTAGTCACACAGACAAGTGTAACGTTTGATTATCGTGCCATCCGCTTAACAGGTAGATATTCGAAGCTGTTTGGATTCCGTAAGGATTCGAACATCGGATATATTCTCGGTAATTACATATTCCCCATTTTCCCATTAGATAAACAGTCCATTTAAGGTTACCATAAATGCCTTGTTTGGAGTCGTCCGAAGTGATTGATAGTGTTTTTAGAGTAATCCACCACATCAAAGATCTAAAAATGATTATATGCCGAATTTCTATGTTGAAAATTCACAAAAAATAACAAGGTATGACCTATAGTTCCCCTACATTCATAAATTGCAATGTTTGTCTTGAACAACTTCGCATGTATAATCGGACCCCATGTCAATTTGTAGTCCAAAATTCTTTGCACTATTAAATTATTTAAGATTCACCTCATTTTGAGTGAAATTACGCCAACATCCGTAACTACTGATTTTAAGTTCAGTTAGACTAATGTTATTTACTGGCTATAATTCACGAAACAATTAATTTATTTTGCAATATTTATCCACATTAGTCTTGATATTATTTGCTGTAAGTCTGATTGATATTAAAGTTAATAACATAATTCAATAAATACATTTAGCTAAAGTTAACTATAAAGTCGCCTTAAAATTTTTCGTTATTACAACTTACTGATAAAATAAAGTTCATTTTTTTAAAAGTGTGGCAGTGTTTAAACAATTTTTTTTAAACGCAGTGGGAACGACGAACTTCTCTTTTGTTATGTTTGCTCACTTTGTTCATATTTGAAGTTACCATATTGAAAGTAATATATTATATGGCAAGTTCAAACTTAAATTTAACTTTAAAAGTTACAGTTTAGATGATCTTCCCTTTAGCTTAATGCTCACTTCTACCTTATTCTCCACTTATAATAATGAAAAACAAATTATCTGCCCGTTAAAATCCTGCTTTTAGTTAAAGGAAATCATAATGGCCCTTGAAGTATTATTAAAAATTTAAATCGTGCAGCTAGATTATTTATAGTTAGGTTCCATAGATAGGAGTGTGCTCATCTTCTATGTTCGACATACTAGTCAAACCCTATGAAATTTAAGAGTCTACATCAGATAACTTGAGTACTTACAATTTTGCAGAGGGTTTGTTATTAAAATGAAGTCCAATTAACATAGAGTAAAGCTATTAGAATATACTCTTTAGGTATATTGGGACATCGTTAAAAATTTTGGGTAAATTTACGGCCCATACATTATTGCGGCGATTTGTTGTACTACACAGTTTAATAAAGAATTTGGTCGTTTTCTTCACATGTTTCGATTTTTAGTCTACTGTTTATTCAACTTTATTTGTAAATCGGTTGTTCATTATGATCGTCCTTCAAGAAGATAAAACAATTTTGACAAATTAGATCAACAAATCGCAACGTGTAGGGGCCACATTAAATAAATGTCAATTATCCTTTCCAGTACTTTTTGAAGGAACGATGATAGAGAGTTTTAACCTTTTAGGGTTAAAGGCAGCAGTACACCTGGTCTAAGAAATCAGTGCATAGGGGAGACAATCTTTAAATATATGTTTTAGCCTGGACATTCACAGCCGTAGATTTTTTGGAATAATAAAATCAGCTCTAGAGATCGACACTGTTGACCACTCATTTATTTCTTTCCCCATTAATCAGTACAGTCTTTTCTCATACTTGTAAATCTCCTCCTCCTTTGTCTAAATGATTTCAAATAAATTATTTTCTAAAGGGCTTTGCCATAAGGAAAATTTTCCAAACTGAATTCAAATGTTAAATTGATTGCACTTTTCTCATATTATTGGAAAGTCTGCAATTTATGGTTATTTCTTCAGACTAAATCGCATCGATGAAACAGTTTGATGGTGGACTTTATGCAATTTCAAAATGAAAATTTATCTACTTTTTGAAATTGTTCACTTTCTATTTGACATCTGCCAATAGAAACGTCAAAGAGTAACATACTTTTGGTAAATACTGTCCCTAAATAATTAAAAACTGTAGAAGATCATTCGAACTACAATTCGTCTATCGTGCACCTGAAAATCTATAAATATTAAATGTAACGGTGAGCGCCACTTTTCGAAGTGTTCACATAACCTATATAGTATTTACTTGGAAGCTTTCAAATATTCATCATTTATATCGAAATTGAATTGGAGTTTTTGAATGTATTATATTTCCAATAATTTCATAAAAAATATTGAGAAGTGTTGTCTCTCTTCAATTATTATAATCATCATCTTTTTCGGAATTTTGATTAATATACTTTTTTTTACATGTTGGTAGATAACCAAAACTAAGTAATAAGTGAATGTTGATGTCGTTTTTCCCTGAGCTTTTCCGTCCTTGACTAGGGCAATTTATATAAATGTGATCTCTTCTCCAACCTGCAGTAGTAGACTTATGCTGTCTGTGAAGTTGAGAGCGTATCGGAATATATAATCACTCCAAATTGACAATTATCTATCAACAGTTGTGGAGTCTTTTAGAAATTGGCAATCACTGTGAGTAGTATTTGTAATTTATCTTACAATTTTATATGTAAATTAGCAGCAGCGTTTGTCTTTATGTGCGTTTGGCTTAAGGAAAACATCGAGCTGGCTGTGTTGGGAGTTTATGTTAGCTATCATAGTGAGAGCGTATCTGTGTCTTAAAATCAGTTTCCAAATAGTGTCGGTTATCCAAATTTTTCCCTTGGATTGCAGACGGCCAGAAAATCAATATAGCATCGTGTATACGTTTATCAGGAAAGATGGTGCCACCAATCACCATGTAGTTAATTTGCCTAAGTTTGCGAAAAAGTTTACCATTTATATTCATGGAACCTAGTCCATGAATATCCATGATGAATTCTAGGTTCAAATTACCCCATTTTTTTATGGCTCGATCCAATAGTCTGTAAAAACTTGCTTTGTCAGCATAACTGGATACTTCTGTTGAAACATAGCATTGTGTGCATGTGATATTACGTTCTTATATCTGAATGAAAATTGAAACTGTTACCAATTCATTAAAGCATTTTATTCTTGTTTTGTTGGCAAGAATCTAACACCGCTTGCTCCCTTGCTGAAGTCAATAAAATAATATTCGTCTACAGTAGGGATTTCACCTCCCTCAGGCCGTCTTGCTTCACACAATCTGAGACAATATAGATTATACTTATCAAACTTCCAGCATATCTGGTTAAATTGTTTATATCTTATCCAATCCTTGGGCTAAAAGTGGGCAATTCTCTTCTATTGCATATTGTTTCTGTCAAACTATTAAATTTCAGAATGAGTCGGCTATTAGCCAAACGATATCAACTAAATGTTTGGTGGAAATGGTTTTTGAGGTGACGTATTTGCTCACTATGTCGCAAAAAGGAACTTTTACAATATATTACCATTAGCAACTTATCCGCACCCTCTGGCGCATTTTCAACGTTACATCTCACAACGTCCTTAAAGTGACATTTTATAATTAATTTATACCAATTGAACGATCATTTAAAAGAAACGAAAGACAGAAATTAACACAGAATAAGAAATCCCACTTTATTAAAAAAAATTGTAAGTTCTATCAGCAAGAGCTAAGCACACATAATTCTCTACTATTTCTTTAAACATTGTACATAGTTCTCTCTTATGTACTATAACAATATGTTTTACCTTAATACTGTGATATTTATTCAAGTTTTTGCTTTTCAGTATTTTTGAAGTAAATTTTAATTAAAAGTCATTATAGTATTTGTCTTTTTTCTGGTTTAGTAGTTCAAAATAGTTTTTTTTCGGTTTATCATTGCAATTTTTAGTGCTAGTATAATACAATAAATACAACAAATACAAATATTACTTTTTATTTTTCATTAAACCACCTACGACCTAATTACACATTTTAGGCTGCAATTTGTTATTGGGACAAGAATTTAAGATTTTAGAAAATATAATTCATGATTTTATATTTTGTTTTAAAAATCCTTTAATTAAAACTTCAGGAATTGTATGTGTCCTTTTATGAGATCTTCAGAGTATTTAGGAAATTTTTCAACTAAAGTATATATTTTTTTCGTATAGCAAATTTCAATATAATTAAATTTGTCTTAGTTATTTATTTACGCAAAGTCTTATGTCTTATGGAAAAGGTTTTGCATAATTTTTATTTCTACGTGATTGCTTTTTTAGATGTTTTTGCATTGTAAACACTTTTGACATTATAACACTACAAAATTGGACAGATTCTTTGTGAATTTGTACGACTACGAGAGGTCGTACCAGCAAATATTGCTACGAATATAGGTAACAATAGCGAAGATGGACCAAGTTGGTCCACCACACCTCCGCAAAAGTAATTACTATAATTTATAAGAATATATTCTTTACCGATTAATATTATTTATTTACATTTTTTGCAGTACTAAAATTATTGCTCCAACAACATCACCAGGGGGTTTACGAAAAACAACAAGGTGTGATAATAAAATTGGAAAATTTAAAACAATTTTAAACTCACCCACTACATCAACCCGCGTTAATAGGCCAAACACTAGTATTAATTTTAATAATATCTACGCCAATGTTAACAAATATCAGAATCCGAGACAGTTAGTGGAGAGACAGTCTTCACACCATGTAAAATATCACAGAAATGTAGACGATTTTTCAAATCAATATAGATCTTTAACATCAGCAAGAGCAATAACTAGTACGCCGGGTTTAACCACAACTCAACCAACAGCATCAACTTCACACACATCATCACACATAGCTACATCATTTTTGCAACGATTAAAAAAGAGCCACAAATTTCCCGCCAATTTAGCATCTTCGACAGAAATAATATCATTAAAAAAATCTAGTAGCACTTTGAATCGCGTTTTACAGGAATTTTCTGGAGATTTATTAATTCGTACTACCAAATCTATTTCAGGGAGTTCTAAAAATAATGTATGTAATCAATAAAAATTAGAAAAATATACTGTGTGCGAAATTCATTTTGTTAAAAATATTTTTGACGAGAAACGAACATACTCAATAAAAGTTACCTTTACTACATCTATATTTAAATCATTCTGGTTTAATAATATATATACAAAAATATGATTAAAAGTTTTATTTTATATTCAAAACAAATATATTTTATTTTTACTCTAGATTTGTATGTATATTATATATATGTATTTTGCTTTTTAGGTATAATTTCTAAAGAGGTAACTTGATCACGTAAATGGCCCTTCTTTTCGGTTTTATTAGTTTTAAAGTATTTTAAAATTTATAAAGTAATCGATATATTAATTATGTATTAAATATAAGTAAATAATTTATTAGTTAGGCAACCAGCTTTCACATTTAACAAAATATTGTATTGTTTATCTTTAGTGATGTTATTTCTACGACAATTTAACAATTTTACACCAATCTAATCTGCGTCACAATGCCTTTCATTAATATGTACAAAAAATTTATTTTTCTATGTAATCATTATTGAAAAAAGAACATATTTTTTATATATGGTATATAGGGTCTTCCGAACTTTGACAGTCGATAACGGTCGTCTTTTGGAAGCTACGTCTGTTAAATTAGTTGTAATTTATTTCGTCCGTTTTGCTAAATTATCATGGTTGGCAATAGGCAACGACGTCTATTCGTTGAACAGGTTCTGAAGCAGTTGGCAACTGACACTAATTTTCATCGAAAAATCATTTTCAGAAATATGACCAATTTCGAATTTGGACGATTCAATTCCACAAAGGATTGTCCAATGCATCCCAAAAACGTCCTTGTTGTGGATTTCGGGCTGACGGCGTCATCTGTCCACATTTCTTTGAGAACGACATAGGTCAGGCCATATCTACCAACGGCGAGCACAATGATAACCAACTTCTTTTGACCTAAATTTGATGATCTTGATATCAACGACATGTACGACAGCCCATGCACCATTGAATAGTCACTTTAGTTGAAGATGTTGTGAACTATTCCCGTTAGACATTTTTGTGACTCGCAGGTGTATGCGATTTTCACTACATTTTCTTTCTATAATAAATATAACAAAAAATAATGTAATATTAGCTTGCACTAATTTAAATTCTAATCCTGAGTGGTTAATATTTTGTAGAAACTTCACTGTGATAGAGATCGTCTAAGATTTTGTTCAACGAACAAAATCACACCGAATCCGGTATTTCATTTCCAAAGCTTATCTAAATTTGTTGGAAACTTTTCTAATAGTGTTGTTTTTACTGTATTCCAAAAGTTCTCACCTTTCTAATAAATTGATATTATCTTCAAACAATTTCTTGGTGTAATTTGAATAAACTGAGTGTCATGTTGTCGTCGTTATTAATTAACACATCTATATATATATAGTGGTAGTGTATTGGCTTATGAGACGTGAGGCCTCGGTTCAATACTCAGGTCAGACATCTCCAACAAAACGAAACATGAACAAATAATTCTTCGTCGACTTCTTCTCAGCAGATTTCTGTTAAAACCGCAGAGTAAATAAAATTGTCATGAAAAATCTGTCGTTCGAAATCGACTTTAAACTATAGGTCCCAACATAAGTGGTGTGAGAAACTAGATCGTAATCCTAAGGTGTTGTTGTAAGATAGTAATTAAAAATTTTCCAATAAAAGGTCTTAGAAGAAAAAAGTTCATATTAAAATCTTGTTATAGGTAGTATTTTTTAGTACATAATAAAAAAATGTTCCAACGTTCAGAAAATAAATTATTTTATGTTCAACAAAAAAGAAAAAAATATTTCGAATTTAATAGTCATTAGTTATTTGCATGCTACATGCGGAATATTAGACAGGAAAGACAAATAATTTCGCTCACATATGAATGACATACAATACATTACATACAATAATTTTTTGTTTGTTTTCTTTTTTTAATAGATTTACTCTAATAAAGTCAAACGACTTTCGAAGGACACGTCTAGTACTACTATGGATAAGAATAGTATTGAAACTGACTTTAAAAGCTCCAGTTCACTTAAGAAAAAGAAATCTACAATGGAAGATAAAAAGCTGTCTAGCAGTATAAAAGACCAAAATAAACCAGGTCAAAGTTCAGCGGATTTTAATAACGAACCGGTTGATTCTAAAGACAATGCAATACTTAACAAAATAACAAGTCCATCTGCAACGCTTAAAGTAGATAAGCATATGACAGGAAAAATGGAGTCTAGTTCGTGTACAGCTATTCAAAAATTTAATCCAAATATGCGTTTTATACGTAAAAGTGTAGAACAATCAGCACGAATTGCTAACACCAATTATTTAGAACTTGAAACAGAGTTTCCTCGTGACTATGATGATAACATTGAAATGTTATCACGTGAAGCGGAACATTTAGAAGAACAGTTTCGTACGCCAACGAGAACAAGCACTACAGATCTTACAGGTCAACACACTTCACTATATGCAGTATCCAGTGAACCAATTATAGTAATCAAACCACCTACACCTATTCACTATAGTGATGAGACTACTCTTTCTGCTGAAAAAGACACTAAAATGAAGGATGGTGGTATTAACATTAAACGCGTTGGTTTTAAAGTAGAAGAGAAAATCGTGGAACATATAGCTGAATGTCATGTTATACCTCAAGGTATTACACAGATATCACGTGCTGTGGAAGTTGGTCAGCCGGAAATATCAACGGAATGTACGACAAATGACGATAGCAAAATATTATCAAATGCTAATTTGAGCTCTGATTCTGGACAAATAAAGGAAGCTCAATCGCAACTAATGCAAAAATCGACAGCGACATTAGGGACTGGAAGTTTTTACGCTTCGACCGTGTCGACCAGTTCTTCAATAAGCAAACCTTCCAAAGACGATGACGATGAACCCATTGCCATGTCACCTTGTGGTCGGTTCTTTAAATACGATAAAGAAGTTGGACGGGGTAGTTTTAAAACCGTTTATAGAGGCTTAGATACTGAAACCGGCGTTGCTGTAGCATGGTGTGAACTATTGGTAAAAACATTTGATAAATTTTATGTTTTAAATCTGATATATTCATATTTTAAAAGGACAAGCAAGTTAAAAAGAGTGAGCGTAAGCGGTTTCGCGAAGAGGCCGATATGTTGAAAAAGTTGCAACATCCGAATATAGTTCGTTTCTATACATATTGGGAATTTACTGTATCTCGTAGAAAAAACATAGTTCTAGTCACGGAGTTAATGCTTTCTGGAACTTTAAAATCGTAAGATCTTAAAAACTTCAATGTTATGAATGCTTAAAAAGCTCTGCAAATTAGTATTGGATTTTTTACTTTTTTAGTTTTGTGTTCAAGTTTAAATATGTAGAATAAAGATATTACTTTACTTAATTTTGTATATAAGTAATAAAACTTATGTAATGTTATATTTTTTTCCAGATACCTTAAGCGATTTAAAAAAATAAATCCAAAGGTTTTAAAGTCTTGGTGTCGTCAAATATTAAAAGGTTTACATTTTCTCCATACACGTCAGTTGCCCATAATTCATCGTGATCTTAAATGTGATAACATATTTATAACCGGTACTACGGGAAGTGTTAAAATAGGTGATTTAGGTCTAGCTACTCTAAAAAATCGTTCACATGCAAAGTCTGTTATCGGCACACCTGAATTTATGGCTCCCGAAATGTACGAGGAGCACTACGATGAATCAGTTGATGTTTATGCTTTTGGCATGTGCATGTTAGAAATGGCTGTGTCAGAATATCCATATAGTGAATGTAAAGGTCCTGCACAGATTTATAAAAAAGTCATATCGGGAATAAAGCCGGCTGCCCTCAGTAAAGTTGAGGATCCTAAAGTTAGGGAAATTATAGAGAAATGTATTGAACTGAAAAAGGAAGATCGTCCCAGTTGCAAAGATTTGCTTAACTCGGAATTTTTTGAAGAAGATATCGGAATCCGTGTTGAGCCAACTGCTACAGAAGCTTTCTTGAATAACCCTGATAATAATGTGATAGAGTTTCGTTTGCGCTTTTTGGATCCCAAAAAGCGTTCCTCGAAACACAAAGAAAATGAAGCCATACAATTTGAATTTGATATCAAAAAGGATGATTGTGAACAGTTGTGCCAAGATATGAAACAGGAAAATATTATATCAGAAGAAGATGCTCGAGCTGTCGTTAGGTTACTAAAAGTGCAAGTGTTTTCGTTGATGAAAGAACGTGTTCAACGACAAACACAGTTACAATTGCAGAATGAAAAATCTCGATTAGAGAAGTTGGCCTTACAAAAGCAAAGAGAGATGTTGCCCCCAAATGTTGAGGAAGAGGAAGAAGAAGATGAAGTTGATTCCGAAGAAGATGATGATGCCAAGAAGTTAAATCAGCAACAGCCGAAACAACAGCTACAACAAAATCAACAGCAGCCTATTACTCAACAAAGTGATGACGCGAAACGGCGAAATGTGGAAAATAATGAGCATCAACATTTCATCGGTTATCAACAGACACCAATGACATCACAGTGTAATTATTCTACAAATACGCAAGATCTTCAATCCCCGCAGCATGCTTTATCACCAACTACGACTCCATCTCAAGCTCAATACTATAATACACAAGCCGCACAGCAAATGTTGTCCAGTAACGTAAATATGCAACATCAAATCAATCATTTGGCACAACAGCAACAACAGAATCCTCAGCAATCAACAGTATTGTTGCAACAAAAGGTACGATATATATATAAGTCTATCAGACTTTTTTCTAATAATATAATTGATGTATTCATGTCTGCTGTGCGTTATACAGATTACACTCCTTTGTTGGTTTTGTATATGTATTAATTTTATTTATTTAATTACTTTTATAAACATGTATACACAGAAAGTTTTCAACAAACAACCAGTATATATTAGTAATATTTAGAGCAAAAATCCTTACAATTCTTTACCTAATTCCAATTTCTATATATCTGTATATCTAAATGCGTATTACGTTCATGTTTTACTGTATTCGTGAACAGAAAGTGATTAGTTTTAATCTTAGAGCTAGATATTGAGGTCAACTAGGACTTGAACCAAGAGTTAGAAAGTACTTGTTTTTTTCTAATCGGCCATTACTTTAAATTTATTTCTTGCTTTGTGTACAATATAATTAGTATACACTCAAGTATAATGTAAATTATAGTATAAATATTTTGTGGATTATTTCACAGCTACATAATTTGCAACATCAGCAGCAATATCTCCCGCAGACACAACAATTCTCTACTCAATACACATCACAACAAACTGCTCAACAAACACAGCATTTAGTACAACAGCAACAGCAGCAAATAAATCAACAAATTCAGAAGCAATATTCATCGCAGGAAGCTTCAATTCAACAATCTCAGTTAGTTAATACGCAACAACAGCAGCCCCAACAAATGTCATTGGCACAGTTAAACATAAATCAATCATCTCAGCAATCAACACAACAAATTCAGCAACCAACTATAGACCAACAAACTTCTATTTTGCAGCAGCAACGTATGGTTCAGAAACAACAACAATGTTCTACAACAACTACAAATCAATCAATTTACCAACCGAAACTTGTTGACACTAATCCCCAAAATTATAATAAAACTGCATGTAATCCTTCACCCTCTCATCAACAACGGGTTGAAGAAAAGCCAACCAAAACAAAGCCTAGACGTCCAACCCGTAGTGGCAATGAGCGTATTCCAAAGCTGAGCGTTACCGGTATTGATCATGGTACGGTCATAAACTGTCACATGGAAAATAAGCAAAAGACCATAACATTCAAATTTGATATTCGTGATGTAAATCCTGTCGATGTAGCTGGAAAACTGGTAAGATATATGTTCTTTACACGACTTTAGTCTAATGCGAGTGCATTACACATAATCAATCAAATTGTTTTTTATTTTCATAGAAATTATAAGTTATTTTATTTTGCAAAGATTCTAAAGTTACAATGAAATATAAAAAAGTATAAAAAATTAATAAACATTACCTAAAAAATGTATATGTTATAACTTTATTGGAAAAGCTAATGAATAATATTAGTTTTATTATATGTTGAAAAATTCAAAAATTGTAAATTGCTACAAATTCAGGTCAAACACAGAGCGTAACACATGCTGTATACTGTCATCTTTTTTGCGCGTTATTATTACAGATTCCAAGCGTTTAAAACCTAACCATCAGTTTCAATTTTATACGATTCCGAGATAATTGCTAATACTTCGTAATTTTTACCAATTTTCTTCACGTGTTCAATAATATTGAAGTAAAACGATTACGGAGCGGTATTCAAAACCGGATTTTAAAGGTTTTTAGTATTAGTCGTAATCCTGATATAAATAAGATATTTTTTCACGCCTAGTTTTTTGATCTGATTTGTTGTTCCATGCATTAAGTGCACGTTTTTAACAATTACGACTGTCCACTTAATGACGTATGTGTATGTGTATGCGTTTTTTTTTTTTTTTTTATAATTCAGAAAGAATAAGTTCTTTGAAGAACTCTTTATTTCGATAAGCTTTGTTTGAATGTTTATAAAATTTAAACATAAACTTTGTACTTTAAAATCTTTTTCAGCGCAAGCATATTTTTCAATTACATTATTGGTATTTTTTTTAGCAAATATTTATGAATTTTGATTTTAAAATATACATATTTTTGTCTAATCAGTACACAAACGTGTAAGTAAAGAAATACTAAAGCAGGTCTGAAATTATGGCGCTGGTGTGAAGTAGATAACTATAATTTAATGTTTACAACAGTCATTGAGGTTTCAAAAAATTCCAATCGGCTCATAAACAGTGTTTACAGAAACATGCGACCTTACTTCAGTCAATTGCTTACCGTAGACCGATGCAACGTAAACCACTGTGAATTGTTACGAAAATCGAGCCGCAGAAATTTTTACTAAGTTTAATATTTTAAGTTAAAATTGCTGGTTTTTATTATCAAAAATATATTAGTTGTAATTATATAATTTATCCTTCCACGTTTTCATGATTCGTTAATACAAAATAAAACAATAATTACGTCTACGTAAAATTAATTTAAAAAGTATCCGTCAATTCCATTGTAACTTTAGATCTGTAGGTTTTTTAATATCATTTTATGATACTTTCCGATAGCTACAATATTTTAAAACTAGTATAATAAGCAAGTTTAAACCTTTCGTATTTTTAGATAGCTCAAGACTTATTATCCCAATGCCAAAATAACTCCTTTGTGGAAATGATAAATGATATTATACGTCAAGTGAAGTCAAACCCTAATAAAATTCCTGTACCAGCTATCTATAAACGAAATATAGAAATGGTAAGTCCTAAGTATTTCTATTTTATTCTTTGAGTGAAAAAACTAAAAAGCATTTCGAAGTTCTTGTTTTTTACAATACGTCCTAACTACTGCAATTAAAATCAACAACAATTACGTTGTTTTCTTGCCTCTTTCTTCTAACTGCTCAAATGCTGATCACTTATATATAATATAAACATGAACTTTTCACGACATTTCGCAATTGCATATCAGTGTTATCTCAATATGTCGTTACCTTCAATGTACATGTTTGCTTTATTTAAACAGAACAATAAGAAGGGACAGTTTATTTTTTATGTTCTAACTCATAATCTATTACTAAACTTCATGATAAATAATAACCAATTTATTTTGAATTGGAATTGATTTCCAAAAGCGCACCGTGATTAGCTTTCTCAGTTAATTTTCTATAGTTACAATTACAAAATTTCTTTATTTTTAGTTGTTTGTAAATATATTTTTCTATAAGTTTAGCTTACAATATGTTCACTATAATACAAGTGTTGTAAAAGTATTATAGTATGTCATGTTCACACAGTGGAGTATTTTTAAAACTGATTTTAATATTATTATTATTATTATTATTATTATTATTATTATTATTATTATTATTA
>QOCX01000269.1:18700-36367 GCA_005959815.1 Sarcophaga bullata
TTGTGATTTATTTTAATTAAATCCTTTATTAATCACACACTTTTGTGTGCACTGTTCACAACTTGTTTTAACAACAACATTGCGTTTTTGTTATTTCCTTTTTGTTTTGCCCTTTGCGATAAACACTAACATTTTACACAATTTTTATCGATCTTTATACGGAGATCTAACCACGATTGCTTTCTTCACACGCACAGTCTCTTCACACAGCTGACGAACTTTTAGCCTTGACTTTGCTGCTTTGCTTGTCTTTTATATATGCTACGTTAAAAGTTCTGGATGAGATGTTCATGGCGAGTTCTAGTCTTCGCTTACGAGATTTCTATGAATGTAAACAACATGTATTTTTTCATTCATACACTGTTCTACTTGCTTGTTGTTAGTGTAAGGTTGTTTCTATTTGTCCCTTCAGCCGTTCGTTGATTGTTATGTTGTTTATGTTTTTACTTTATTACGTAGTTTAAGTTGATTGATATTTTGTTTTTGATATATGTTCGTTTGGTACAGATAATTTATTGTTTTATTGTAGCTTATATGTTTACTATAGTTACACCAGATTTCACACTTTCGTAACCTGCCGCCCACTTAGCATGATTCGTCCGAATAACTCTATATATCTATTCACATACAATTCGACACAGAATACACCACATGGCCGCCAATTCACAATTTTGCATCGAGGGAGCATGATTAGCATTTCATGTATCAACTGATACCCCCACAATCGATATATCACCTATTATACATATCAATTAACATACAACAAGGAATACCACTAACAACGACAAGATATATGAATAAACGACATATAGGACACATACAACATCCATATATCTTACCGCAGAATAAAAAATGGAAAATATGAATACGACAGATACGACCCCCTAGGGCACAGACCACTATCAGTAGATAATATAGCAATAGCACACCCATCCGATACCACCATGCATATCCATCACTACAAAAATACACACAAATAGCCCACAATCATTCACACGAATGATGCAGCAACCCCAATAATCCTAGCGATTAACACATAAGCACTATTCAAATAGATATTAAATCCACACGTACAAGATAGGAACACATCAACCTACTACATGTACAAGACGGGCATATCACCAACACCCACACCTCAACCGACCCACGGCAGTATTTTCAAGATCACACCCACATCAACACACTAATAGGACGGAGCAAATCATCGCAATATGCCATCATATAGGACCGACATGATACGAATCAGACAATCAGAACGACCACCATCGCCATATGAAAAATCAGTCCCCACTACAACTATACTGCTGCATCAGCATCACTATTACCTATATACCGACCGGATACATTCATATACAATCACGAGTATCCATATTCCCACCAGAATTCAATCCCACACTATCACAGATCGGACTGATAGAGATAGGACAGACAGAAAGACGTAATAGATATACGACAGATCATAATCATAATAAGATCACGATACACCACACAATCACCAACCAATATCCATAATGCCATACCACAGGACATAAGCAATCGCCATTTCATGCCTGACTCGGCCTGTATAAACGAGCCTCTCACACAAGCAAAGGCACTACATCACATATGTATACAACACACCACATATACACACACGGTAGATTACGACCATCATTACATTGGGAATCAAATAAGCCCACCGCTCACGAGCAAGACATGCACAAGAAGACACAAAGAGGACCATGACATCCGAAAAATCACACATTACGTCCTCCGCTCGCCCGGTGCGGCCCGCGTTCTCTTGTTGACGCTGCCTTCGCCTTTTTCTCCCGGGACTTTTCGCTGCACCTCCCCTGGCTACAGTTTGCGATCCAACTCCGCCACTGCTTGCTGCCCTCCCCAACCAATAAAAACGTTGTTTTAGTCTCTCCAACGTCTTTGTCACCTCCCAAGAGTCTCCGCTAGCTCCATTATTGAATTCAGGTTGGATGAGGTCTTGTCATCAGCGCTGTTCCCGTTTGTCGATATAGCATCCGTTTATCACTTTTAAACTGTCCCATTGCGCGCCCAGTATGCTTTTGTAACGAGGACTTTCTGCGTGATATCTCATTTCTGGTAGGCCGTTTGTCCTCATCCTTAGCCTGACATAATTTTCGCTAATATTGGGTCGCTTCCCTTGTGCCTCGGACCCAGCCCTTCGTTGGCTTCGATTTGCCGTTAGCCGGATGGTCGATGATGGATTCCTTCTTCCTCCGGCTCTCACGCAATGTCTACACTCTAAATTACAAGGTCGAGCTGTGAGGGCATCAGCTTCCCATGTTTAGTACCTCTTCGGTGTTCAATGCTGAAGTCGTAAGTCTGAAGGCGCTCCATCCAACGTCTATGCTGTCCTTCAGGGCTTTGAATTGTAGCAGCCCATCCTCAATGCGGAATGATCAGTCCTTAAAGAAAATGTTGGCCATACAGCACTTATGGTAATCGTTTTATGCATTCATGCGCTGGCAAGTAGCTCACGTCCGTGTCACACAAATAGTTCGTTCCGGCTTCGACCAGTGTGCGGCTATAGTAGCCTACGACTTTTTCGCTACCATTGATCACTTGGGAAAGTAACGCCACCAAATCCCATAAACCAGCCTAGCATCACTGTCTTAAAATGAATTTTTCTCCCTGGAACTGGATACGCCAAAACTGGTTGCAGCACACAATAGGTCATTTTAGTGTCTGGAACGCCCTTTTCCTGTGAACTCAACCCATTGATACACCCTTGATTTCCTGGTGAGTCTCATGCAAACTTGCAGCCCACACTATCAAAGTTAGGCACTAAAGCGTCTGTAGTATGTGAATAGTCCCCAAAAAACTGCGTAATTCATGAAGAATTCTGGGGACGAGGCCAGTCCTTTACTACTCGTATCCTGTATCCCCTCATCCGTGGTATGCCATCTGCGGTAACCAGATACCCCAAAAAATACTCACTTGTTTCTGGAAGAGTGACATTTCTTTATGCCTTAATTTTCAGTCCGGCCATTGATATTCGCTGCAGAAACTTCTTCCAGGTTCTTAAGGTGTTCGTTGAAAGTTCTGCCATGACTATTATGTCATCGAGGTACACCAGGCAAGTCTTCCAATGCAGTCCCTTGAGTACTCCGTTCCAATAAGCCGTTCGAATGTGGCCGGAGCATTGCAGAGTCTCAAATGGCATGACTTTAAACTGCCACAAGCCGCGTTCCCACTGAATGCAATTTTCTGCCTTGTCTTTATCTGCCAATCTCCACCTGCCAATATCCACTTTTGTAGATCCAATGTGGAAGGACTACTTTGTTCGCTAGGTGGTCGAGCGTGTCGTCCGATTCTCGGTAGCGGGTAACCTATCCTTTTAGTGACGTCATTTAGCTTCCTGTAGCTACGCACAGAACCTTGTGGTACCATCTTTTTTTTTAACCAAGACTACAGGTGAGCTCACGGACCCGATGACGGTTCAATTACCCCGCTCCTCTTCATATCGTCGACAGCTCCCTTAAACTTCATTACGCTTTCGCCAGCGGTATGCCTCTGGGTGCCTGTTTTATTTATCGGTCTCGCTTCGCCAGTATCTATTTCATGTTATACAACAATGGCTGCCTATCCCATGGACTCTTTTTTGTTTGTGGCAAAAGCGCAAGCGTACCTTCTTTAGCAGCTTTTCTGGCTCTATTTTTTTTTCCTGGAGTTGCGAGACCCCTCTACCCATTTCTCCACATTTACCCTCGAATTCCCGTTGGTCTTTGGCTGATATTTCGGCAGGTTCCGGTAATCGTTCGTTCTTATCAACGGCATCATACTGCACAACATTGGCCCACCTCAGAGTTTTTACAGATGATTTTTTTTGGTCTGATAAATTCAGCACTCTCACTGGGACTATCCTCTGCGTCGGTGGGTTTTGACGAGGCCTTTGCTGACAAACAATTCCCGCCTGAATTGCAGCTGGTTCACACTAACCAAGCGGTTTTCCTCTTTATTTTTATTTGCAATCTACGAGCTCATGTTTTAAACGTTTTTAAAAGGTAAAAACGTAACAATATATATATATATATATATATAAAATCATATATAATAGTATAATATTATATAATATAATATATATAATAATAATATATATAATATATATAAAATATATGTATATATACATATATATATGTATAGATGTCTTAAATATTTTATATTATACATTCAAAATTTTATTTATATATACATATTTAGCATATATATACACATATATGTACATATATATATATATATATTTATATTATGTATGTATATACTGTTATTAGACTAAAAATTCGAAAAGTACAATATCAAATTGTTATTTTGTACATTATTTAGTAACTATGTGTAATGAATACATTGTAATTATATCTTAAAATTAAAGACAAAGGCTGTGTCTTAAATTATTTTCAAGATTATAAAGAATTTTTATGTTTTTATGGTTGTTGTAGGAAATAACAACAACAATTTCATCTTTTGTGTATGCAATAAAAACAATTACTTTAAAATTTATTTTTATTTCCAATATTTCTACTATTATCATGTACATATATATAGGTACGACATGCGTCATTAACACGTCAGCGATCAGCGTTCAGGACCCATCAAAGGCATAGATCTGTAAGTTTCGTTGATTTACTTTTAGTAAGAAGTAATGTAATATTTTAAACAGTTTTCTCTTTTTTTACTGATACATCACAGATAAAATTATATCGCCTATTATCATTTGTTTTTATAACTTATGTCTTTTCTGAGTTTAATATTTAAAATAAATCATTTGAAACGAATCAGAGTACGAAAGTATATTTATAGTACATATTATATGTGTTGCGGTAGCGATAATTTAAAATTTTAGGAGATATTGTAAACAAATACGATGCGTTTTATGTATAGAGTGTCAGTTCAAAATCAAAGAAAAAAAATAAATGTGCACGTGTTTTTTTAGCCCATTTCTTCTCGGTGGAATATAATATATTTATTATAGCTTTCCTTCAATTTTCCGTTATGTTATGGAGTTCATAGACTTCAAACCGAATTTGCACTAAGGAATATTCAAATAAATAGGACTTTGTCTATTTTATAAGTTCAAATTGTTAATATTATGACTAGTCAGAATAATCGAAATATACATTTACTTAGACGGAAATGCTGTATTTTTAAGCACTGACTTCGTTTTTTTAATATTGATTAGTGAACTAGAAGTAGCTTTATCTGTACAGTTAGCAAATGATTAAACCTGGAGCTACATGCAAAAGAAGCGGTGTGGTAACATAAACAGCTAAATCGACTAAATACAGCATAATGTGTTCCATATTTATAAGACTACATCAGTTTTTTTTAGATAAATAACACTTTGAACGATTAGGCTCCTTTTGTCGATTTATTTATCTTTTTATGTACTTTTAAGAAAAACTATATTTACATGCTTTTTTATTGTTATAGTCTCTGTTACATAACACATAACACATTATTCAATGTTTCATAATTATGAGAGCATGGCATTCTTTTTCAAATCTTCATGATGAAAGTGAATGAGAAGAAAAATAAATCTTAAAAAAAAACTAATCAATTAGAGTAAGAGAACACGTTATATTGTCCATAAAATAGTAGAGGGACATTCACTCTTAAAGCATGTGTTATTGAATAAATTGCTTGGCGAGATTAATTCTCTTTCCGGTAGCTTTTCTAGTGAATCTGAAGTGAAACCTTAGACTACATATACAGCTTATTTCAACCAGCATCCATAAAATAAAAATAATTTCGAAACGAAACAAGGTATTAAAAAAAATTAAATGAGAATATGTTCAAAAATTAAAAAAAATAGGTGTATTCTATTTCAAATGGAATGGGAAAAAATAACCCCTCAACCCATTAGAAAATTTGTACAATCCGTACAAATAAAGCTTAAAAATACAATTGAACAAAAATGAGGTCAAATTAAATTTCGTAATTAAAAATTTGTTAATTATGTAATCATTTAACTCCTTGTGTGTACTAATTAAAATAAACTGAAATAATAAATGATTTCAGTTTGAAATAATAAATTATTTAAAATTAAATAATCTTGTGAACCACTGTATATATACTATATTATTAAAGAGCAAAATCTTCTACGGCTTAGAGCTCAATCTAAATTAAATATACAAGAATATATACATACATATGTACAATTTTAATGTCACTTTATTATTAATATTATTACAGTAAGTTTAATGATATATGGTTTCTTAAGATTTCACAAAAAAAATGTCTCAGTATACTAAAATAATATGATGGATATTGAAATAGGATTTCAGTAGTCTGGAGAATGTTATAATTTTGTGGTTTCTATTTTCGATTGTTATGGTTTGGGTTATCAGAAATGTGTGAATACTTTTGTTTAGTCTCTAGTCTTTTTTACCGCAATACTTATTGATAATCTACTCTATTTTAATACTGCTATAGTAGTAATATCATCTCCGATCTTATTAATTGTGTTCCATTTATTGTTATGAGTGTTATATATGTAGTCGCCGTTAGTAGTGTGGTAGTGTGTTGGCTTATTAGACGAAAGGCCAGAATCCCCGGTCAGACATCAAAAACGAAATATGAAATAATATTTCTTTCTCTCAGCAGATTTCTGGCAAAAACTCTAAGAGTAAATAAAATTGCCATGAAAAGTTTCTCAAAAAAAATCTTTCGTTCGAAGTCGACTTTAAACTGTAGGTTCTGCCACTCATGTATAAAATTAAAACACACAACATGAGTGGTGTGAGAAGCTAGGCCGTAATTCTGACTGAAGGGTTGAAATGGGAAATTATGTTATGTATGTTATATACGATTTTTGTAACTGTTTCCTGCTTTTATCTGCAAGTATAATTCGAATAGGCTGACTAAAACTCCTAGAGGTTACCAACAACATCTGCATATAAGCATTGTAGCTTAACTATTATATGGTATATATTGTTAGGAAAATGGAAAAGTCTAGAGACTGGTGTTTTGCTTTTACATTACATTACAAAGCTACAAAAACAAAAACAATTAACTTGTTTACATATTATCGCACTGCGTAATATAACAACAAACACCAGCCTACAAAATGGTAAACAAGTAAACAAAAATACAACAATAAACACTATACAAGAATAAATGAATAAATGAAAATAAAACACACAAATTACATTTATAGAGACCTCGAGAAGGCGCAGCCACGAACATTCGCGTTCATGGACATTCATAAAATTGTTTACGTTGACATATAAAAGGCAATGTAAAGCAGGCAACTGGGTTAGTAAAAGTTCAGTCAGTCTTGTGTGAAGACGCGGTGCGTTTGAAGAGAGTAATCGTGGTTCGAAGATTTCAGTTACAACGATCTGTCGAACAATTGTCTAGTAATTGTTATTATTTATACAAAGGGTACAAACGGAGGACTAACAAACAAAGCAATTGTTGTTAAATCAAGTTGCTAACACTGGCATTCAGAATTGTACGAATAATAAAGAATTTTAATTAAAACTAAACACAAACTTATTTTTATTTTATTTGCAATCTACGACCTCATTATAAACGTTTTTAAAAGGTAAAAACGTAACAACTGGTGTCAGAAGTGAGGTTGCAAAATTTAAAAATAAAATATTAAAAATGAAACTTCGAACCAAGAGTGGAACGGCCCAAACGAGAGTTACGTAAAATAGAGCTGCCAACAAAGGGCGCGAAGAATGAACTCCAAAGGCTGTTAAGGGAAGAACAGCAGCATGGCATTGATATCAATACTTACGAGTTCGAAGATGAGTAGGAGCGAGAGTTACAGGTCCCCCAGCAGTATTGACCTAGGTTCGTTGCTAGCCGCTCTAATGGAAAAAATGCAAGTAGCAAACCAAAAGCTATTTTCTGATGCACAGGAAACTTCTAGAGCCGAAAAAGAAAAACTTCTGGCTGAGTCTCGAAAAGATACTCATCAAAGGGTGGAGAAAATGCAAGCAGCAATTATGACAAAAATGGAGAATGAAAAATAAAAATTTTTGTCAAAAATTGAAAGAAAACTTGAGGCGATAACTGAGAAGCTGCAGGAAATACAAGAGTCGGAGAGCAAAAGAATTACTAGTGTCGAGGAAAAGGTGTCAAATTTAGAAAAGACACGAAAGTGATTAATTTGGAAAAGACCGTTGATGGAAAACTCGTGAAAACGGAGGAGAAGATCAACAACCTGCAGAGCCAGCGATCAGAACCAGTGCGAATCGTATCAGAAGGTACCTGCAGATAAAAATACCTTGCTTTAATGGTAGCTCACCTCTATCCGTATTTAAATTCCAATTGGAGATAGTAGCCCGCAGAAATGGATGGGACGATGCAGAGAAGGCTTTGGAACTAATTTTGTCGTTAAACGATATGGAGAAACAACTACAACGACTTAATGCTCGGCGAAGAGCACAAACGAGAATTGTGCCGCATGGAGTTAAGGTGCCGAACGCAAAAGGCTAATGTTGCTTCAAGCCTTTGCAATGGAGGTTGAGAAATTAGTGCAGCTTACATACTCAGGAAAAATCCACCCACTAATAGAAAATTTTAAAACCGAAGCGTTTGATAATGGTATACGCGACTCTGACATCAAATTAGCGGTATATTCTACACAGAACGATCCTGACCTTCGCACTAGCCCAGACCAAAAGTAAGCAAAGTGCGAAAAATGTAATGAGATGCCTGCTGCAATTCAAGAACTCTGAAGGACAGTTAGAACGTTGGATTGAGCGCCTCCAACTAATGACTTCAGCATTAAACACCGAAGAGGCATAAAACATTGGAATGTTCATGCTCTTTCACTCCGACCTTGTAATTTGGAGTGTCAACATTGTGTGAAGGCTGAGCAGAATGTATTCATCATTGATATCTGGCTAACACATCAATGTCAACGAAGACTGGTTTGAAGCAGAAAGAAGTGAGAGCGATGATTATAGCAGCTAAGGAAGAGAATAAACGGCCTACTCGAAATGACATATCAGCAGAAGGCCCTCTTATATGTTCTCGTAGTGATGGATTATTTCAGCAAATGGCCGAATGTGTATACCACACCCAAACAAGAGGCGAACACAATAGTAAATGTTTTTGTGAACAACTGAGTATGCCTCTACGTAGTTCCAATAGAGCCACATTCCGATCATGGCAAAAATTTCGAGTCAGCTGTATTCAAGGAATTGTGTAAGGTATACAGTATTAGGAACACCACAGTCTGACGGAATGGTAGAACGATTTAATCAAACCCTTGAGGAATACTTGTGAAAAGTAGTGAGCGAGCAACAGAAGGATTGTGACGAACACATTCCGAGGTTTCTACTGGCGTACCGGTCTGAGGTCCATGATTCAACATTTAGATCACCCGCCAAGGTTATTTTTGGGACAGATAAAACTGCCTAGTGTCTTAGAGTTTGGTGTTAAGCCCGCCACAGAGAGAATGCCGCATACGCTGGAAAACAGGAAAGTCTAAATGAACTTCATAAATTTATGCGCACACGTATAAAAATTGCCACCTATAGAATAAAAGACAGGTATGATCGTGCAGCAAATGAAGGACAAATGGTTCTACTCTACAACCCAAAGTGGAAGCAGGGATTATTTCCCAAGCAAACAAACCAGCTGGGATGGGACCTTATAAAATAATTAAAAGGTTAAACGATGTCGTGTACAGGATACAGAAAGCTAGCAGCCCCCGAGCAAAAATGAAGGTCGTATACACAGAGCGACTGGCGAAATATGGTAGAAGAGATAATGACGAACAGTCTTAAGGGGGTGCCAGTGTTAAATCTAGATACTGTATTTTGCTTTTACATCGTTTAACATTGAAATTATAAACAAAAGCTACAAAAACAAAACCAATGAACTCGCTTACAAATTATCACACTGCGTAATATAACAACAAACACCAGCATAAAAAATGGTAAACAAGAAAACAAAAATGTAACAATAAACACTACAAGACAAGAATAAATGTAAACAAAATACACAAACAACAATAATGAAACTACGATGTTTAGATATATAGAAATCTCGAGAAGGCGAAGCCACGAACATTCGCCTTCAAGGACATTCATCAATCTGTTTACGTTGCCATATAAAAGGCAATGCAAATCAGGCAACTGAGTTAGTAAAAGTTCAGTCAGTCTTTTGTGAAGACGCGGTGCGTTTGAAGAGAGTAATCGAGCTTGAAGATCTCAGTTACAAACATCTGTCCAACAATTGTCTAGTAATTGTTAGTATTTATGCAAAGGGTGCAAACGGGGGACTAACAAACAAAACAATTGTTGTTACATCAAGTTGCGAACAATGGCATACAGAATTGTGCGAATAATAAAGAATTTTAATTAACACTAAATACAACACAAACTATGAACTATATTTTTAGTGTAATATTGAATTATTCTATTTCTTTCCTGCTTTCATTTAGCAAAGATTTTGAAGTTATAGATACTTAAAAGATTTGTGGTATTGTAGTTAAGGAGGTGTTCGCAATTGTTTAGGGATATTATATAATAGCCACTGTTTCACTATCAGTGGAATGTTTAGGATCATTATCTGGCTGAAAGATAAATTTACCCTGATAACCAAATTTTATGACATATTGTGTCATTGTTTTTTAAATATCTAAATTTCTCGTCTATCTATCTATAAAAAAAATTAATTAAAAACCTCTGATAACCTAAGGTAGGTAGGTTAGAGGATGTGTACTAAGTACAGTACCCAGAGGTGAATTTGACCCATTAACACAATCGTCCTTAAGAAGGGATGGACAGGGGAGGGATGGAAAAAGGAGAAGGTAGGGAAGGGTGAATAGGAAGCGGAGGAACAACACAGAACAACAAACAGAAAAACACACAAGGCTGAGCGTGACTACACTAATGAAGTCCTAGCACCTCTCAGCCAGCTTAACCTAATAATGAGTCTATAGAGAGCCTTGATGTTTGCTCTCGACATAGAATTCAAACCTTCAAAGAAGCCCTTCCCAAGGGTCTTCAATCTTAATCTACTAAGGGCTGGACAGTTACAGAGGAGGTGTTCGATATTTTCCAACTCCTCCTCATCGCAACATACCCTGCAATAATCCTGCTGGGATCTATTCCAGATCATTGTCAGCGACCTGATCTCGCAGTGCCCCGTAATAAAACATGTAACCAACCTTAAGCTAGCCTTATCTAAGCCCAGCAGCCAAACTGTTCTAACACTGCCTATAGAAGGTCATAGACACTTAGAAACATAACAATCCGATCCATTCTTCCAACGCCTCTGCTCTTCCCCCTAACCCATCCATTGATAAGGCCGTAGAAGTGGCAGATTGGGGGATCAGGACTAAATAATAAATCGCCCTCAGAAAGCGAACCTAACCTAGCGAGGGCATCCGCCGCCTCATTACCGAGTATTCCGCTGTGACTCGGAACCCAGCATAGACGGATACAGTCTGGCCCAAAAGTCCTCAACGACTCCTTGCACTCGCGAACTAGCCGTGATTTCCACCAGACCGACACAATGGACCTTAGGGCAGCCTGATTGTCAACGAAGATCGTGTAAGATCCCGAATCCGAAGTGGGTCCACCAGCTATGGTCTCTATAGCCTTCAAGATTGCGAAAATCTCCACCTGAAACGCGCTACAGTCATCTTTCAACCTGAAGTGGAGTTCAAGACCGAGTTCCCAATAGAAAAGCCCAGCACCTGTAGCACCTCCTAACTTAGACCCATCCGTGAAGATGGGTATCCCATTCTGCCCCCGAAGTACCCCACCATTCCTTTGTACCCTATCCGGTATAAGCATCCTCAAACCAGGCACGAACATAACCTCAGGCACAATATAGTCGGTGTCTTTTTCCGAACGCCCGTACCTCCCACCAGGAAGGACGACGTTCAAAACTCTGGAGTGACCTATCGAGCGCTGTTTCCAGCAGCCCGACTCCCTCAGACATATGGCACTTCGCGCTTCACACCGCTTGGCATACAAATTCAGCGGTGTCAGGCAGAGCATAGTGTCAAGAGCAGCCTGAGGGCAACTCTTCCTCACTCCAGCGATACTCAGGGAGGCAATCCACTGCTCCTTATCCAAGACTTTCCGTTGGAAACTCTTATCCAAGACACTCCACCACACAACACAGCCATAAGTAATAGCCTCTTACCTATGGAGTTCCTACACTGATAGAGAGCATTCAGTCCCTTCTTCATTCTTTCCTCAGTGTTTTTTTTTCAATTCGGCTTGCTGTCTAGAACAACACCCAAGTAGTTGATCTCAGAAGACAACAGAACATCCACCCAGATTCGAACGGATTAGTCTGTTACCCAACATGTGAGTGATAAACCGCACCAGAAAATCTGGGGCATGTACATCCCTAAGCGAATTTGCAATTGCAGAAGTGGTAACATTGTTAAAAGCCCCCTCAATATCCAAAAAGGCCGACAGTGTATACTCACTCCTAACCAAATTCGCCTCAACAAAACCAGTCACATCATGAAGAACACTCTTAACCGACATACCTTTAACGTAAGAATGTTGCGACCTACTCAACAGAGACCGGTTTATGTTCGAACTCAAATATAGCTCAAAAAGTCTCTCCAAACCTTTCAAAAGAAAGGATGAGAGCCATATCGGTCTATAATGCTTAGGGCCGATGTGACTGGGATTACCTGCTTTCGGTATAACACCCCGAGCACATCTTTCCAACCATCAAGTATATTACACCACCGGAGATAGTCCTTATACACGTCCACCAGGTATTCAAGTAATATATCATCAGCATGCTGAAGCAGAGCCGGAAAGATACTACCCGGACCAGGTGATTTAAAAGGCTCAAAGCTATTTATAGCCCATTTGACGCTATCCCTGGTAACGATCTCTTCCAAATCGGGCATCATGCCAGTATTACATACAGAATCAGCTACACCCAATGGACAGCTATCTGGATCTACACAATTGGAAAAATGAGTGTTCAATAGAACCTCTAGGGTTTCTTTTCTCGAAGTTGTCCACGTGCCGTCTTTCTTTAGGACGAAGCCTAGGATTTTGGGATCCTTAGACAGCATCCTGCGGAAAAGAGCCATTTCGACAACATCCTCGATACTTTCGCAGAAACTCATCCAGTTGGTTCTCGTTGATTGCTTTATTTCCCTTTTATACTCATTAAAACTGGATTTATATGCAGACCAGTCAACATCCCTGCCCGACCTCTTAGCCTTATTGAAGAGTCTCCTAGTACAACAGCGGAGTCTACGGAGTTCCGCATTCCACCAGGCTAGCTTACCCGGGTAAGTAAGAGGGCAATCATCTCTATAACAGGACAACAAAATACTCTTCAAAGATCAAACTCGATGATTGATGCCAGGGGTGGAATGGCCCCTAAGGGCCCCAAGTTCCTCCTACACAGCTTTCTCAAATTTGATCCAGTCGATTCTTCTCGGATTCCTAAAAGGCTTATGAAAGCCACCAGACAGATTAATACTGAAGGATATCAGATGGTGATCAGAGAAAGAACACTCATCTGAAACCCTCCAGTCCCTAATAATGGACCTGTCCATGTTAGAGAGTGTAGTGTCAATTACAGCTTCCCTAACACGATTTCTAAAAGTCGGCGTATTACCAACATTACAAATGGTAAGCCTATTAAGAATAATAAAATTCAGAATTGACTCACCCCTAATATTAATATCAGCGCTGCCCCATTGGGTGTGATGAGCATTAGCATCAAGACGACATCTTTTCCTTTTCGCATACTCCACCAGTAGTCCAATTAGGCCATCAGGAATAGATGCAACCTCGTACGGTATGTACACAGATGCCAGCATCAGCTCGATCTCAAGGTCATCTCTGTACACCACAGTTGTTACGTAACCTGTACAAAAGAAAGGAGTGATTAACAAGTCCAAATTACATCTGCCTAAAATACAGGTACTTATCTTCTCACTTGTTTGTGGAACAAATAACCTATAATCAGGATCGCTCAAACCCAGAATTTATTTATTTTATTTATTTATTTGTTTATTTATTTATTTAGTAGTAGAATACTTTCTTATTTACTATATTACCTATTCCTAAGGATCCAAGGTTCCTAGATAAGAGCGATATCAACTTCAAGGCGACGCAGGGTGATTATCAGGTTGTGTGAGGTGACTTCGCAGTGATGCAGATTAATCTGCACCACTTTCAGCCCCCTCTGGGTCCTTGACATCACCTATGTCCGGATGACGGAATCTAAGGTGCGTTAACCCATACAACACCACACCACCCTTTGCTCTCACTGAAGTGAAGCCTGATCTATCGCGATCCGAAGATCGCAGCCTTTTCTCTTACCATCACCATCCAGGGAGTTGACAACTACCCACGAACTGGTGTTCAATCCGTCATTCTGTTTACCAATAAGTTTAGGTATGCTATTCACCTGCTTAAATGTAAGCGGCGCCCATACCGTCACATTTGGACGCAGAGGGAAGAACTTTACAGTTCCCTCGTTTTCGCAGTCCACTACCTTGGTGCCTTTGGACCAACCGATAGAGGATATGCGGGCATTACTGCCATCACAACTTTCCTCTATCATAAACTCGATGAGCCTTTCTTCAATTAGATCCCATATTTCAGGAGAGATTTTGCCATCCAAATCTAACCTATCGATGAAAGCCTACTGAAGGGAAGGATTAGTTTCCAGTCCCCTGCTTTTTAGGACGCCTTCAGCCGGAGGGAGGCACCTCGTCAGATCTGTTTCTCCATGTGATTTCCCTCTCGGGAAACCTGCATAGACCCCCTTTCCTTTATCCATTGAAGAAGGAACACAATCACCCCTTACTCTTCACTGGAGGTTTGGAGACTCGAAAAGTCTTTACTCCAGTTGCGAGTAAGGGTGTAGAACCTACCAGACCCTTGCTTGCGGTTTTAGAAGTAGAAGCAATTGGCTCTACACTTTTGCCCGCACTCAAGGGTCCATCCCTTATGCCAGAATCAGCGCCTAGTGAGACACTGCCCGGGTATTTGGTTTCATACCTCGAAACTGCCTCTGTGTCGAGCCAGCATTTTCTGCTCCTTCACACAGAGGGAATTCAAATCGCAACTTGCAAATCTACTCAAGACAGTGCAAGCCCTGCGATACGAATTTCTCTCTGTGTAAAGCGGAACGCTTCCGCCCAGTTTTTCCCCTTTGTCAGACGAGCTACTTTCCCCATGCAGTCCGAATCAGAGGCTGATTGTACTATTGGGTTTGAAACATCCTGCCTGACAAGTGGGTTTCTCATAGGGGAGGTCACCACCTCATTGCTCCCAGTGGCAATCTGGATACGAGTGAAGGGGAGCCTTTCGATGATTGTATCATCACCATCTTCATCCGACAGTGAGGAAACAGAGTCTGACACCACGCACATGTCTTCCGTCGAAGTGGGGATCGCCGAAGCAATCGCCTCACTAAAGGACTTCTCGACAGTCGTTATTCTCATACCACCTGGGGCGAAATTCTTGACGATTTGATTGTTGTTATCAACAATACTCGCCTGAATTTGTGCAATGAGATGCAACGGGTCCAGTCCAATATCAAGTGCCAGTTCGTCATCATTGTTCGTTTTGTCCAAATCCTTGTTTATTTGTTCATCATCCATATAAGTCCCACGAGTGAGGGGGAAGTGAGGTCAATCATGCCATAGCTCCCGCTAGCATGACAAGGACTTGGTAGAAAACCTGAGGCGCCCAGGTATCAGTGAGGCTCCGTTATAATACAGTCGGATTAGACGCCTGACTGCAAACCATCCAATAAGCACAGGTCGCTTACCACCCGGATTAGGAGTATAGAAGAGTATATGTGATCGGGCGAGTCGAAAAGATCACGCAAGAGACATCGATTCGAAGACAGTCCTCTCACGATATTAGGGTAACCTTTGGTCATGCACCACATTCCCAACAAGTTGGGGATAGGTACACTTAAGCCTCCATATCGCGACAAGATTGTTACCCAAGCGGGGGAAACCTAAAGTAACCTAAAGTGACACAAGAATTTAAGTTTAGACTAAAATTGTACAAAAGACAGTTTTAACCGTAACAACAGTTCACAGAATATCGTTGCTTTTTATGTATAAATAAACTTTATCTAACCCGGAAAAAGTAATTTTTTCTATTTTATATCGACAATGGGTGTACGCAGATTTTTTATAAGAATAATTAAGGAATTATTATTAAGGAATATAAAATAGTAAGAAAAAATAAGGCATAATAATAACCTAAATAATGTCAGAAACTTCACATATGTATTTCGGGAATATTTAGTATGAAATATTTTTATATGTAATCTGATAGTAAAATTTTGATCGCATACTAGGCTTAAAACTTTTAATTGATAAAAAGCTTTGACAATATTATAGATTTTGGCTCTTAAAACGATGATTTCGTAATGCTTAAAATCACATGTGAGTCGATTCTGTTGAATGCCTCATCAAAAGTAATTGCAATAATACACCATTACATATACCATTTAATTCGTTATTTCTAAAAACAAACCCAGCCTATTAGAGATGACCGGTTGAAAGACCTTGTAGAGGCTACTAAACATGACATTGTGATCTGATTGAGATCGTATTCATGATATTAGGAAAAGTTGTTTATTTGAGATATAGTGATAGAATCTGCTAAGAGGAGTGTTGTTTTATGATCTTATTGGTTTATGTGGAATAGTATTTAGATGTGTTAAATCAAAATAAATAGTGTAGTAAAATCATTTAAAATATACACGAAATTAACAGAATTTTTAAGTAATATGATTTTAACTTTATATTAAATTACACTTAAAACAGTCGAGTTTAGGTAAGAATATTGAAGTTTATTAGTTTAATTAAACAAATAGATCATTACGATATCTCGGTCAATACCGGCTTCATATTATATGCTTACTTTTAATCAATGTCACAGGTCAGTCGATTTAGTTCGTCAAACTATACGTCTTTAAGAGAAAAAAGTTATCAATTATAAATTATTTTAACTTGAACTTTTTGGAAGAATCCACACCATTTTGAGATTATTTAAGTTAAAAATGAAACTTAATTTTGGAGCACTAAACTTCTTTAAAAGGGAACTTACAAAAACAAACAGATAATTAAGGAAAAATTTAATTATGATGTCCATTATTTGTAGTTGCCGTAGTCTAGTAGGTAGTGTGTTGGCTTATTAGACGAAAGGCCAGGGTTCGAATCCCCGGTCAGACATCAAAACAGAAATATGAAAAAATATTTCTTCGGCGGCTTCCTCTCAGTGGATTTCTGGCAAAAACTCTGAGAGTAAAAAAATTGCCATGAAAAGTTTCTCAAAAATCTGTCGTTCGGAGTCGACTTTAAACTGTAGGTCCCGCCACTCATGTATAAAATTAACACACACAACATAAGTGGTGTGAGAAGCTAGGCCGTAATCCTGACTGAAGGGTTGTAATGGCCAATTATGTATGTATGTTATGTATGTCCATTATTTGTTTAACTCCACGAGAAAAGATGATAGACGACAGAAAGTATAAAGATAGATGTATATCTCCAAGTCTCAAAGTATAGCGTGGTCTTGAGCAACCTATTTTTTACTCTTTCGTTGATATAATATCTTATTTTAAATAAAATAATCCAAGACAAAACTAGGCATCTAACTAAAACAGGTTAAACAAATTAAAACGTTTTTAATGTGTGTGAGCCAAGTAATAATTCTTATC